>KL258026.1:0-21213 GCA_000699545.1 Podiceps cristatus | reverse complement strand
GGAATTTACAGTTTCACTGGGAATAGATGCATCAAAACTTCACTTGGATCAAGCATACAGAAGAACACACAAGGCCAAATTAATCAGAAAGGCAGCCCAAATTAACCCATTATCTTGGGAAACTTTCAACTGTCAGTGTCATCATCTAATTGTAACAGCAATGAAAAATGCTAAAACCTCTCTCTTGCTTTAACTGAACGACAGCATCCAGTCCCATACTTCTTTCTCAGGACAGGAGAAGACATGAGCTTCTAGCCCCTGAGGAACTGTGTGGGCTGTGATGTCCTCGAGTCAGCTCACCTTCATGGTAATGGTCCTCAACAGTGATGATTCTGCCTTTGGTCGCTCTTGCATTTTCAAGTATTGTCTTCTTATCCAGGGGCTTTATAGTGAAGGGATCAATCACACGGATGAAGATTTTTTCTGCAGAAATAGAATGAAGTTATTTGCAACATGAATTTGGAGAATGCAAGACAATACAAGTGGTACAGCAGCCCCTGGGATCTTTTAGAGCTATTATAAAAACTGTCTATCCTAACTCCCAGGTATCTGTACTTACGGATTGTCTACCACAGAATCCAAACAACCCTAATTTTTGTAGGTACTCTTTCTTCATGCACCTTGTAAGACAAATATCCATCCATTCCACAGATGAAACTCTTGAGGCAGAAAAGCCTTGGATAAGTGACTCAAGGTCACTAGGAGTGCCCATCAGCAAAACAGTACCTTAACTGGCCTTCTCACAGGTAAGAGTAGAATCTAGCCACCAGAAAATCCTCCCTATACAGACTATCAATCACAATTTCTTTCCCAGACTTTTACTTTACCTTTAACTTTATCATCAAGTCAAGCACAATTTCCTCCTGCTTCTTTGGTCTGTAGGCATTCTGAATTCTTCATTGCAGGCTGCCCACCTATCAAGCATGCCTGTTTGAACTCCCCCAGTCTTGATTGCAGCACCCTTAAGTTTGGCATCAAAACCAGAATTTGTCCTGTCATCACAAGGCAGGCCCAGATTGCTGTTTAAAGCTATGTACAAATGGCGATTGTTTATAAAGAACAGCAAACTACACGAGGTTTTGTCTGACCTTGGCTAGCTGAACACTGAGTCAACTCTTACGATACATAAAGAAGCCCTATGTTACATTAACAGTTTTGTGACTGAAGGCTCTTTAGTGGCCAATATATTTTAGGTATTAGACACTGCCTCTACACTAAGGGATTATCTTTCTATAGCTGATTATTCACAGAGCATCACAAAGCATGATAAATGCAAAAAAATAACAATAGTTCTGAAAATACAACTTTCAAAATGTCCTAAGCCTGATGGCTCAACTTCATGACAAAATAACCGTCCACCTAGATACAACATACAAAGCTACCCATAAGCCAAGGGCAGCATTAATTGTATCACCTCTTATTATTTGTAATCTCTTCCTGGGCATAGGCTACTGACTCACAGATGGATTTTTGATGGTTTCTTTCTCTTCTTATTTCATTGAAGGATTTTTATCTTCACTGTGAAATGTCAGTGCATTTGAACACTATCATAGAATTACTGCCTCCCCCACTAGCTAAAAGTTGATACATTCATTAAAAAAACCCAAGTTAGCAGTGAACCATATCTACACAAAGGCACAGCACATCGACAGCACTGCGTAAGACCACACACAGTTGCTCTGGCTCAGCTGACAAGCTGTCTTTTGGTAACTGCCTTCCAGCCTGATTGCATTCTGTTGTGTTGGTACCCTAGCCCACCCAGACAATGTGCCAGGGAAGGATCCTTCCTGCTTCTTACACACTTCCTCTAAGATTCTGCCTGCAGGGCCCTTTCAAGCAGATTAGCAATTCTAAGGAGACTTTGATCTGATCGGTTTGGCAACTTTCATGGCTACTAATGCCGCTAAGCTAACTAAAACCTACTCAATTAGGCCAGAATGGCAGATGCATATTACCTTGCGCTGTATCAGCTTAACAGGTGACTAGCTATCTGTAACATTTTAATTAACGCTTACCAGTACAAAGGGTGAGCAGTGAGGCTGAGTGATATTGATTTCTTGCCGTGTTAAATGATAAAAAAGAAAAAAAAAGCAAGCCCATAATCTGATCACCTTTTCTCAGCTGCTCTGCTGCAGCCAGAGCCTCATGCAGAGTGACTCCTGCTCCGATCACAGTCACTTGGTCATCCTTGCTCTTCAGAACCACCTATAAGAAAATGTTTCCATGTATTTTTAACAATAAATCTTATTGATATTTCTAACATTTCTGGAGCTTTTGTTAAAAAGATCAAATCTTTGGCATTGGAATGCTTTAGAGGGAAAGGGGCTTTTATAAGAGGAACTTTGCATATTTTTTTCTAATTCTATTTATCTGGGCAATATTTACCTTTGCCTGTCCAATATGGAAGTCCTCATTGTTGTTGTAAATGACAGGATTTTCAGGACGACTAGTTCTTATGAAACAAATGCCCTGTTTCCGAAGTAAATATGTTATAAGTTACAAAACCAGAAAGGTGTTGACATTCTAGTTTGTAAACCCTATGAAGAAAACACAGCAAAACGACTTTTTCTTATTTGTCCAGTTTTCACTCTTCTGTGTTACCTCTCATTCTACTGAGTAAACTTTTCTATGCCCCTCTCCACTCAATTCCCATTAGTCCTTTTTCAATAGCTGTTTCAGACATTACGATACATTTAATCTCTTCTTAGAGCGCGCTGATAACTCACAATTTTCTTTCTGCTCCCAAGATCCTTATTTCTCTTTTGTTCTCTTGTGGAAATGGAGCATCCTACTCAAGTTAATTAGAATCTTAGAACTTTGCTATACACGCACAAATTTTACTCTAGCAATTTTAAAGCAAAATAAGAAATGCTCAGCTGAAAGCAAGGAAAAATGCTTTCCGTCAGTTAATGTTCAGATGCCCTTCCAAAAAAAGGTAACAAACTAGTACTTAAATCTAATCTCTCCCTCACACTACCTTTCCCTTCCCTCCCCTCATCTTTGTTTCACAAACCACTCATCACATTTCCACTCACCAAATTTCCACACTCCATTTAAAAGCTGTACTAGCAAGATTGAAATTTTTCAGATTATCTGCTCCTTTCTCAAGGTAAATTCCTATGGCAGCCAAAAGAAATACCAATCAAGGAGACGATCTGACCCAATGTTACCAATGATTTTTGACCATTACTATGTTAAATTAGCTGAATGCAAGAGAGATCAGAAACTCTGTCACAGCCACATGAGAAGTCTTAAGTCATCTTCAGCCACAACCCAATTTAACTGCAATCCATCATTGGCAACAGAGGAGCAGAAGATGACCAGTGAGACTGTCAACTAGCATAAACACCAGTTCTGAGTACCTCCAAAAGATGCAGACTGTCTTAGACTGCTAGAGGACCTGACTCCTGAGCTTTCTCTCACGTAGACACACATGATGATCAAAATACTCAAGATAAATTTATCTTTCCATATCCAGCTTCAATTTTGACCCCAGAGATATCATACTAGGGAGTGTACTTTCTGTAAGTTTGCTAAAGACCAACAAGAGAGTTACACTTGCCCTTATTTCTGAGCCAATTTAGACCCAAACTGCAATCACTGTGTAATCATTTACATCTCCCCAAATCTGGCCCACAGCTTTCCAGACTCTTCATTCTGCACTAGCCTGTACAGAATGTCTGCAACCTTTCCATGCAAAGAAAACACCCCACTGCCACGCTGGAGCCTTTGAAAGAATTTATGTGGGTAGAGACATGTAAGAAACATGCCAGAAGCAACAAAAGAAGTTAAAAAAAATAATCTCTGGCTCAGAAATACTGTGATGCAAACCTTGGTGTTGGCAGCTATTTCCACTGCTTTTTCAGTGGCTACAGCATCGCTAGGATAAAACACAGTGGCATTGGGAATAGCCCGGAACATGCAGAGATCCTCCAGTCCCATCTGAGATGGCCCATCCTCACCTAAAATAATTAAACCAAGGTTACAAGCGCACATTTTTGACAATCACTCAACATAGCATTGAAGATTCAATGTAAAAAAACCCAAAAAAAACAAACAAAACAACAAGAAAAAAAGCCCACAAAGTATAAAATCAGGCACACACAGGACATGCAAGTCTACCTGCTTGAGAAAAGAATCATCTTCTCTTTAAGCTTGGAACCATCTAAACAGTAAATAAAGATAGAAAGAGACTAAAAAGAAAGAGAACTGGGGTTAAAAAGAAAAAATAGAAAATAAAGTATAACAAGAAAACAACAGAAAAGGAAGACAACCAAAGTAGGAAGCGTACAGATACAGAAAGAGGGTCCAAGATATCTGAGCATCTTCACGTACTGAGGCTGCACAAGTGAAATTTATACTTGTCAATAGTATTCCTCTAGATTTAAACCACTGGAAATGTGAAAGGAGAATTGCACGTGTTCCATCAGAAATGGAGATTGTACTTGGTACAACTACTACAAATTCTTAGGCTCACTTCAAGATTAAATGAAGGGTATGTATTTCTCAATACTATAAAATGTCTTTTAAAGAGCAACAGGGCATCCGTGTTGTTAATTTAACAACTCAAGCACCTTATGGCATAAACTGCAGATCTATAAAAAAGGATCGTTAGCCAGCACATGTGCTGGATGCCATGATTTTCCATAGTTAAAGAAACAACCACCACAACACCCCCCCACCCCCAATGACCTTATGTAATGGTGCTTTGGGAATGGCACTGTTCCAAACTAACCATGCAAAGAGTTCTGAATCCAGTCATGTCACAACCTGCAGAGCAGAAGCAGGGCAATAAACCTTCCCACATGCACCCACTACCTGTTACTCAAGAAGGACGAATTCACGAGGAAGAAGGAGAGTATTTTCATAAGAGCAGCACAAAACTCTGAAGAACTTTAAACATGTTAAAGAAATCAATTATTGAACTCTGCCACTATGCATTACTAACAAATGTAGTTTTACTAACAAAAAGAGCGTCTCAGCGTTCAGTCATGACATGAAAAAATTCTCAACATCACAGTTTCTAAATCTGTATGCACTCTGACTGAATGGGTGGGATCTCAGTGAGCATATTCTTTTCCTAAAATGCACCCTCGCAATGTATGGATAGAAGAAAAGTGAAATTATGAAGAACAAAATTAACAGGTACCTGAATCAGAATTTTACCCAAGGTAAAGAGAGCACTCATGCTTGTCCCACTTTTGCTAACGTGGTGTCAATAATACCAGCATTCACAGTTCATACTAGTAATTTACACACTAGCACTAAGTTGAGTTTGGCCCCAAGTACATCTTTACAAAAATCTCAATTTACATGTTTTTAGAGTAACGCAAGTCAAAGAGTAATTTTCAATCACATCTGTAATGCCTACATTTATAGCTTAATAAAAAAAGTGAGTGCATAATATGAACAGTATCAAATGTCTAGAATATAAAACTGATATTTCTATTTTTGACACAGTCCTACATGTTCAGTTTGGAAAATACAGATTTCCCTTTATTCTTTTATAACCCTGAAAACGTATTTAATGTTTCATTAGATGCTTTGGTCCATCAGCAACTATTGGTCTAGGAGTGAACTTAGTACAAGTTCAGATTGTGATCGTTATTTCTCATAAATTTAATGGGTCCAAATTTCAATGCAGCAGAAGGTCAGGTCTACCTAGAACCACATACATAAAACTTATTTTTTCACCACAGATCCAGTTAAGATTCCAAATTTCTTGCAAGCCCAAAGTTCTAATAGAAATTACACTTAATTCATACCCTTGCATTTAAAATTGAATTTTCTAACTGCTACAGGATTTTTTTTAATTACTTTCTTTTACAACTTGTTTGCAAAACTTTGGGTTCAAATTCTTTTTTGAAAATCAGAGTTGAGGCCTGAATCAGAATTGTAACTCAACAGCTTTACAAATCTAAGTATGGACTTCACAATCACATCTCCCTGTTTCAAGTGCTGAAAATTGAAACTTGGAAGCATAGTTCTAAGAAAATTCAGGTAACCTAAAAGAGTTTTATCTTCTTAAACGAGCAAAGACCAAAGGTAACTGGCTTTTGCACCAACACTCTTTGCTGCTTGCTAAAAGACTTAAACTGGATTGAACTAGACTACAATAAGGTGGGAGGACTGATTTTAAAAAGAAAAGAGGCTTGTAATAGAATCCCTCCCTTAATGACATACACAAGCCATAATCTGATATACTCTACTTACAACCTCCACTACTAAAGTGTGCTCTATACTCCTGCAAGTTAAGCTTGAGGTTCTGGATAAGATTACATATGGTTATGAAGCCTCTTTAAAGCTTTACTAATATTACAGATCAAATTAACTACTTTGCTTTAAACAAAAAAAAAAAAACCCACAACCCTCCTCCAAACCATACCACTAGCCAAAACCATTAAATAACTGAAAAACTGATGTATGCAGAGAGCCTTAATTTACTTCCCCTGTCAGGTCTTCCTCTCTTCCCACCCACACCCCCCTAATACCTAGTAGTTTTTCAAGCATGAATGTCTACCGGCATTTTTCTTCTTCGTATGCAGGTCTGCTCCTGTTTTCATGGGTGATGTCTATGTATTTCATTAAAAAACCCAAACTCACTCCCTCCCTCAAACCAAAAATCAAACCCCAATATGATCTGACATGTACCAAACAGTTATGATGGGAAGCTAAGACCAGAGAAGGCACTGCCAATTTCCTGACTTACATAACAGCTTCACAGTGCCTGTTTCATTAGTACTTTGAGTTTCGGGGTTTTTTGAATCAACACACTGACAGCTCCAGTAGTAAGAAATACTGGGATAAGCTGAAGCAATTATTTCAAATCGGTGATCTTCAAAGGTGTAATAAACCAAAATATTTATCCTGTGTAAAGTGTTTTTGAGATTGGTGGACAAGAGCATCTGTGCAAGAATTAAATATCATTAGTTTCTCATTTTAGGGACGTGGAAACAAAGGTACAAAACTATTCTTGTCAGAGAAGATGTCAACCTACGGTCCTCACTTTCAATCCAATTAAAAGAAAAGTCCTATTTTTATCAGGCCAAACTGATAAAAGAGAAAAGAAGCAGATAAGGTGATGAAGGCTTGAAATCTTTCTCATTGTTTCTAAATACAACATGTCTGATAAAAGTGAATTGCAAATATGACTTTTTCCTATAAATGGTGCCACTGTTATACCACCACAGCTAAATTACTGTCTCCACAAAGCATTATCAGTTTAAAAGTCCTATTTTTATCAGGCCAAACTGATAAAAGAGAAAAGAAGCAGATAAGGTGATGAAGGCTTGAAATCTTTCTCATTGTTTCTAAATACAACATGTCTGATAAAAGTGAATTGCAAATATGACTTTTTCCTATAAATGGTGCCACTGTTATACCACCACAGCTAAATTACTGTCTCCACAAAGCATTATCAGTTTGACTGCTAGACACTTATCACTAAATGGATTGGAACTGCTGATAAATAAGCCAAGGCTGCCCTTACCAATAGAAACACCGCAGTGCGACCCACAGAGATTGATGTTACTCTCAGAGATGGCAGCCATACGGATCTGGTCAAATGCCCGTGTGAAGAAGGTAGCAAAGGTGCTGGCAAAAGCAACAGTTCTGTCACGAGTGGCACAACCAACTGCAATGCTCACCTGAAAAGAGGGAGATTTTACAGGAACAGTGAATTCCTCATTTATCGATTGTTTCCAAGAGATCATCTGTGGGACTTCCTGTTGTAAAACTTTAGCAAGAAGCTCTCAACACAAATTATAAATTTCTGTGCAGTCCTGCTCCTAATTGCTGACCTTTCTAAAAAAGAAAAAAAGGCAACTCACTCTCCCAGTATCTATCCTCCAGCATCTCCTCTGCTCTTTGCCCCAACTGCTAGCTATTATTGTTGATCCTTACTGGCAGCTTCTTTATCTGCTCCAAGCAGCCATTCACAGGTTTAAGACTTATTCCTCCCCTTCTTTCTTTTCCCTTCCAAAGGTTTACACTTTCAGTCCAAAGGACACGGTTTTACTATCTCCAGCAGGCAAAAATTATCATTACTAAGTGGGAATGGATTTACCTGTGTTATTTGGACTGATGTTTACTAAAAGGGCCCTTCTTCAGCAAGATGGTAATTAGAACAAGGTCCATAAATTGTTTATTGCTACAATTACCCCATACATTTCTTTTACACAGAAATTGGTCTGCTCTTTATGGCAAAATTTCTCCTAAGCTGATGTAAATCCAAAACTCTTGACTCAAGCTCATGAAACTGACCTAGTATAAAATTTGCAAGAGACAGTCCATGGGTTCTTTCGTTATAAATCATTAAAGACAACAAAAAATTTCTGTCTGAATCTGCGTCTTTAATTTCATTTGCTTCAGTGAATCCATACAGGTGGCAACTGAAGACTCAAACAGATGAGATATCAAATTATTATAGTCCTTTCTGTACAAATATCCTCAGGCTAAATTTATTAACCGTTTCTCTGTCCTCATCTTTATAGCCCAGTCTAGCGTAGAACTCACTGTCACATGGTGACATTCCATTTCCTGTCAAGAAAAAAAATAAACCCTAAAAATTCTTTTCAGTGTTAAATCTCTACAAATCCCACTGTGGAAAACACTGCTCCTTGTGTTCTACTGAAATGCAGACAATCACATCACAAAAATTTTTTTTTTTTTTTTTTTTTAAAAAAAAGGAGTATTTAGGAAAGAGCAATTAGAACCACTCCTGTTGTACTGTATTTGTAAGCTTTTGCCATAGCTTAGTTTTCCCTGAGAAGTGAGCAAGTCAAATTAAATATGCATGAATACACATTCAAAAAGCAAATATTAAAACCCCACTCTCTGATGACTCAGGCAGAATGGTCTCAGATCCTGCTGTATAATACCAGTATTTCACAAAACCAAGAGACCAGTTACCATGTTCTGTTCAGCAATGTAGCATTCAATGTAGCGACTGGGATGTTCTTTCTTAAAAAGCTCTGAGAAGGTGGAGTTCTTTGTGTCTCCATCCAAAGCAATCACTCGATCATTAGCATGGCCCAGTTTTGCAAGTGCAACACCATAAGCTTTGCGGGTAGCCCACTAGGAAAAGAAAAATATAGCACAACTGTTACAACTTTTTGTTTCTAGAAGCCTTTTTCCCCCCATTTTCTTGTTTTCCTTAAGTGCATGCACATACAATTAAAAAACAAACCAAAACACAACCAAAGCCATTTAAAATGTTAGCAGTATGAAAAGTAGGTATGAGAACAGCAACACACAGAAGAGTAAACAAAAAAAAGAAAAATACAGCGAAGCATCAGGACACACATCTGTAGTGAAATCAGCAACTCCCTAACAATCCAGCTAGGAAACTTTTAAAACCTTGGTTTCCAATCATGTAAATTCACTGAACATTGTACAGTTTCTTCAATTTTAAATACACATAAAAGAGTTTTGAGAATTGATAATGATCACAAAAGGAAGATGAGTGATTTGAGCGTTTATATTTTAATATATCATTTCAATACCCATTGAGTTGAATGTCTATGTGTCATATCACAGAGGTATGTGTTTACCAGGATATTCAAAATAGTAGAGAAGATGTAGTTGAAATATTGGCAAGGGATAACACAAAACCTCCTGCCACCCATTAAAACAGTCTCACACTTCAAAGATGTCCAAGAAACAGTGAAAAAGGAAGGGAATACCTTTTCTCCCACTTTGTAAGTTGGTGGAGATGGCATCTTAATGTTTCTAATATTTACTACAGGTGCATCTTCTTCTGGGAGGGCTGGAGAAAGCTTTTTCTTATTTTGGATTTTGTCATCTATTTCCTGAATGACTTGTTCAGCCATGTTTTTTGGAAGGGGCTTTCCATGCCAGCTTTCCTTATCTTCAACACCTGTGTTGAATTACATTACAAATAAGAAAAATATATAAACTATTTAAGTTTTTAGCTGCAGATTTTACCCAGATAAAAGCGCAATGGAGTATGAGTCTCTAGTACAGTCTTCCAAGGAAGAACTTCCTTATTATTCCCAACTGTAAACAATTACAATAGTATTCAATTGCATTAAGACAGACATGTTTAAGTACGTAAGAGAAACAGACAAAATCCATATATTCCAAACTAGTGACAAAGTTCCAGTGTCTTCTACTGAAATTGTTTTTAAATTAGCACCTAAAAGTCCTGGTCCGTAAGTGTGGCAAGTAGTAAATGGTAAATCAGTGTGAGCAGTTAACGTGAAATTTCAACAGTTAGGCCTAAATAAACAAACTCAGCTAAGTTTCAAACAACAGTTAACCAAGCTGTCTAACTCAAACCAGAACTGATGTTTTACAGCTTTATTTTAATAGCTTCTGATGACTCTTATCTTTGTGCACCTGGTACTAACAGCAAAATTACCTGTCTGATATGCCATTTTTCACTGATTAAGTCACTGAGAATATTGAATTTTGCTTGCTTACTCAATGAAAAGGAATTAAGATATTCACTGCTGTTATTAACATTTATCTAATTTTCTTAGCACTAATGCTGTTAAGAAGTATAAAGAGTTTGAAAGACTTTCTTCATACTATTGCTCAAATGTGTAGGTACCAATCTGTCTCCTAGACAATAACATTTAGGTGAGTTTCACACCACATGAAAACTACAAAAGCATCTTAGAGGCACTATGCACTCCAAAATTCAAACAGCTGCTAACCTATGATATATTATCTCTGGACTACTGTATCCTGTATCTCAATGAATTACATATCATATCACACATGAAATAACCGGTAGCATGACCAGGTAGCTTATGTACCACATCTCATACAGATTTCTCAAAACTGTAAATGCAGCATCCCTCCTCATTTTCTGTGCATTTATATTGCCTGGCTGGTAACAAGTAGATGCAATTATCTGCAATACAGGGAGCTTCTGTGACAAAGTTACTCCCTTCTCAGAGTGGTCTCTGAGAGTCTAGGGATCAAGAGCAAGCCAAGAAGGTTGCCCTCTTTTGCTAGGACAACTTTCAAGACCAAGTCATATGGTCCAAAGCCCCCACCAACTTCCTTCCAAGACTAGAAAAGACTTTTTAAAGAGTAACAACTCAAGTACAGCTGACAGCAGAGGAAATCCTATGCTGCAACTGGGGATCTATAAAAGCCCAGTCAACAAGGAAGTCCACACTGTATGTGAAATAGTGTGGCCAGCAGGACTAGGGAAGTGACATTCCCACTGCACTCGGCACTGGTGAGGCTGCACCATAAATATTGTGTTTAGTTTTGGGCCCCTCATTCCAGGAAATACATTGAGGTGCTGGAGCGTGTCCAGAGAAGGGCAACAAAGCTGGCAAAGGGTCTGGAGAACAAGTGCTCTGAGGAGCTGCTGAGGGAGCTGGGGGTGTTTAGCCTGGAGAAAAAGAGGCTGAGGGGAGACCTTATTGCTCTCTACCATTCCCTGAAAGGAGGCTGCAGTGAGGCGGGGGTTTCTCTCTCCTCCCAAGTAACAGGCGATAGGACAAGAAGAAACAGGCCTCAAATTGCAACACGGGAGGTTTAGATTGGATATTTGGAAAAAATTCAGCAAGGAAAGGGTTATCAGGCACTGGAACAGGCTGCCCAGGGAAGTTGCTGAGTCACTGTCCCTCGAGGTATTTAAGAGACATGTAGATATGGCACTTAAGAGAACTGGTTTAGTGGTGGACTTGGCAGTGCTAGGCTAAGGGTTGGACCTGGTGACTTTAAAAGTCTTTTCCAACCTAAACATTTCTATTCTATGAGTCTATGAAACACACCAGGCTGGATAATGTGTAGAACTGAGAGCCACATCTTTGCCTGCTTCCAATGAAGCATCAATCTAACGTCTTCCATGAGAAAAGGCAACAAAGGAAAAAAACCAATAAGGTGAAATTCTGACTTTTCAGATTGCATGGTAGTATGATCAAGTCAAAAAGCTGCTGGGATACCAAACGTTTTCTAGCGTATGAAATGTTAATTGTCTATATTTTTGTAATGATTTCACCTTTATTGCAGCAGTATGTACATATTATTATATACACATGTAAGCAAAGCAATAAATGTTTTATTACCTGATATGCCTTTGCCTTTAAAAGTCTTTGCAATGATAGCTGTTGGCTGATGTTTGGCCTGGCCAAAGGCTTTACAAAGTTCCTCCACACTGTGTCCATCAACGATGATAGCATGCCAGCTAAGAACACAAACAGATCAACTGTTTCTAAAGGGTTTTAGCATGTGACACCCTCTGGTAGTTAGCAGTAACAATAATGAGTATTAATTCCATTCCAATACAGAGTCTTTTTAAGAGACCCAAATATGCCAGAAACATGAACTAGGCATTCATTTGAGATCATAAAATATCATAGTCCATTTTTTAATAATGCAACTATCAGTCACAGAGGGATTAATAGCTACTGGGAAAATTCACAGCCCACAGATAATTAAGTTATCCTACATTTTTTTCATACATAATAGCCATTTTTAATCACAAGAGAAAAATCAAACATCTAGAAATCAATTAAAAAACTGACAATGACAGTTGATTAAAATAATAAAAATGCTCCATTATAACGTGCATGGCTGCTATGGTACCCAAGTTTATCATGAATTTTTGCATCTACATTGAAATATACATTTCTAAACTAAATGAAAGCCAAAACACAAACAATTCTCTTATGAGTAATGGTTTCCATGCCCTTTTTTTCTGATCTACTTGCTATGACAGTACATTTGGTCACACAGTTATAAAACCTGTACTTAATGTAAAAAAACCTGCTTTAAGATCCTCTAACAAATTTATCTGAGCAAGCAGACCTTTTATTTTTCCTCTAAACAAAAATTCTGCCACTTTTAATATTGCTGTTGTACAAATAAAGACAAGGAATATCAGGCATTATGAAAAACCGTCTTTAGAGGTGAAAGCTCATTTGAAAAAAATCTAAAAAGCAAATCAAACATCCAGTTTCATATGGGAGTCTATACTGTACTTCTTCCAATCACATACCCAAAGGCTTCACAGCGCTTCTGGTAAATCTCAACGTGATGCTGCAGAGGGGCAGGGTCACTTTGTCCAAGACGGTTAACATCAAATATAGCAACAAGATTATCAAGCTTGTAAAACCCTGCAAAGGCCATTGCCTCCCAAACAGAGCCTTCAGATAACTCTCCATCTCCAAGCAGACAATACACTCGATAGCTAGAGGATAAAAAAAAAAAAAAAAGGTTGATGTGTAAGCACAATTAAAAGCAAATTCCCTCCAACAATTCATAGTGAGAATACACTGCTTTTTCTATCCCAAACTCAAGTCCCATTGCTCAATGCATTCACCTCAGCTAATCTTACGTAACCTTAGATAAATTAAATTAAAATACGTTTGAGCTGTTACACATGAAGAAAATAAGATGAGAAATACTGTACTCCTTGTCAAACCTTTTGTCTCAAAAGAATCAGGTCTTAAGCCTCCTATTGCATGGCTTGAATGAACAGGCCCATTAAACACTGTCACTGTGACTCAGCAAGATCACTAACAATGCATGAAAGGTTACTGTCTGCTTCCTCATTCCTACCATATACTCTCTGGAAGGACAACCAATAATTTAATTTCAGGAAACTATAAACTGGGGATGAACTCAACTACAGATTGAAGCACATTGCATAGCCAAATTCAGAATTCAGGAAAAAGATAACCAGCATGAGATGACTTTGTAGACTACTTCTCCGAACACTGAAGCTTTTTATTTAGGTAAAACTCAGTTAGCAAGAGTACTGCCTGACCTCTACAGAATTCAGCTGATGTATTTTTCTTTTATTACCACTCTCTTTTTTTGTATGACAAAGCTTTATAAATGTTTATTACCTATTAAAATTAAAAAATAACAGAAAACTAGCCTTCAAGTATATAATTTTAAAATAAAATAATCAAGATGGCTGTGATTTTTTTTTTACTAGACATTAAGCTGTAACAGACTTTTGATGTGAATCCCACCTGCCTTCAGCTAAATCTGAACTCCTTCCACAAAACCTGCTCCCCAGTACTGCATGCAAGACCACCTTTTTCTTCTGTCATGTAAGCACTGGTTAGATTTTTTCCACACGTAGCATCTGCTAAACTCAATTAAAATCAGCAAGTCATCTTTCACAGAAATGATTTCAAGCTAGTGAAGTGTAGGACACATTAACTGGGCAGCCTATGCTCGAATGTACTAGAACTGTCACATAAAATATATCAACTACATCAGGCTATTTTCCTCCTCATACAGATTTGCCTTTAGACATCTACTTTTCCTGTCCACGAAACAAATTGCAGAAGCAGTCATTTTTGTCTCTATGGAGTCAAGTGCCTTTATGATAACATTCTGAAGCCCTACTTTATGATTCATAGTGCTATTATTGACCATAACAGTTCCCTATCTAGATAAATTTCTCCATTATTTGTCATCTGACTTTGAACAGACACATTTCTAGTCTGTGTCTTCCTTCTAAAGAGACACATACCAGTCTCAAAATAGCTGTCAATTACTCTGGCTGCTCCAACAACTTACTGGCTTCTCTGTTCAGGAACATCACCTTGCAATGCTGTCAGGTTACAAAAGGAACACACATATGCACTGATTTTTGCTAATCTTTAAATCCTTGGTAGTTTCACTGGCAAAGGCTTTGTAATTATCAGGGTAGTAATCTATCATTTAAAAATTGATTTTGAAATTAGATTTCAGAATGGAGAACAGAATAAAGGAACAGGTTGGGTTTTTTTTTCCTGATTGAGATAAGAACGTAATTTCTTTTCACAAAATATTCCCATTGAATGTCTATAATCATGAAACATGAAGACAGAATTACCTGGCTCTGTCAAAGAATTTGCCAGTGTATGCCATTCCACATGCAGCACCAAGACCCTGACCAAGGGATCCAGTAGCCACATCAGTGAATGCTTGTCTCTAAGAATAAAAAAACCCCACAATTATTTTACAGTCAAGAAACAGAGGAACTAAATTCCAATGCTAGCAGATGGTTCAGTGTACATAAAAATTCAACTTCTCAGCCATAACAATATAGTACAAATACCTTCAAATCTTGCCCTATTTCCCCTTCTTTCCCTGCAATGCATGTACCTTGGTGATCAGTGTCACAAGATAAGTAGGCTCTCTGAGAGGGAATGGTACCGATGGCACAAGAATTTCTTACCTATGCCTTGGATGGCAACAGTTAAGAATTGATGATTTTGTGTAAAAAAAGAATCAACTGAAACAACTGTCTGAGAATGAAAAGACCAATGAGGTGACCAAACTGGATATAAACTCTTGAAACACCTAAATGCTTCTCAGAGGATGAGAAAAGTCATGCTTTTTTAAGAAAAAAATATTGACATAGAAGACCATAGGGGAACTTTACTACAGGAAAGGTCATTTTTACATGCTCAAACACAGACACTGATTCAGTTGTGAAACCATAAATATCACCATCCTTTTTGTAAGTCTTTATCTTTCCTGTACGGTAGCTGTCAACCAAGAATTGCTGCCACATACACGCACTTGTTGTTTTACAGAAAACACCATCTTATATCAAAGGTTACGAGCACTCACTGGTACTGGGTGTCCTTCTAAAACTGAATCAATTTTCCTCAAGTTCAGCAATTCTGCTTCTTGTAGAAAACCAGCCTCTGCCCAAACAGAATATAAAATTGGTGCTGCGTGACCCTAGAAAGAAACATAAATTTTAAGCAAAGCACAAGTTTCACAATATCCTAGTATCAAGGCAAAATTCTAGAAAAACTGAAAAACCCTGGAATCAGGTTCTTACGTCCATCAAAAAGGAATTGAGCTATAAAACACTTTTACAATGCAACATTCATACTGATGCTTGTTTCCAAGTCCCCCATGCCCCTGCTTAGAGCACCCCTGATACTTGACTACAGTTAAGACAGAAAGAATGCAGCACTCTTGAGGGCTATTTAGAATATCCTTGAGAAAATCAACATGGAAGAGTAAGAAGAACGCTCTCAGCCATGAAGGTCCAATTCCAGTAGGAAAGCAAACTACTCACTAACATACCATAACTATTTCATATAATGCTCCCTGAAAAGCTGACAGTAATTAGTGCACATTGTGACGTGACTGCAGGCGTAACAGCATGGCCACATTAAACAAGTGGAGCACAAAAGCTAACTGCACCTTACTTGTTAGAAAATTGGTTATGCCAAAATAAAAGAGATGTTAATATTTCTTGGTAAATTTTATAGACAATATAATAACATTTATTATTTAATATTAGAACAACTTAACATAGTAACGTTAAGATTTATCAAGACACATACAGACACTTTTTAATTATTTGAGTTATGCTACAACTTAACCAGCTTTTATTTGTCTTTCTGAAGCAGACAAATTCTAAGCGCTCAAATATTTCCAATAGAGTTTTGTGTAGATGCAAGCATAAGTAAGCGTAAGTCAAGGAAGACAAGTCAATTTAATTTACAGACAGACAAATCTTTACTAGCAGAGTGCAACAGTATAGCATAACAGTTATAATTTTACCTTTGAAAGAACAAACCGGTCATTGCTGGCATTTCTGGGATCTTGCACTTTGTACCTCATGGTATGGAAAAACAGCACAGACATGATCTCTGCTGCACTGCAACATGATGTAGGGTGGCTACAAGTTAAGACAGACACAAGATTACCACTTTGCATTATTATTCCCTCAGGACCATATTAAAATATCACTTGACCAGTCCCCTACTCCTCAGCATTAAAATACACAGTCTTAAGTGTTTTGGATAACCCATCCCATCTACCATTACCAAATGCCAATTTGTTGTACTTTGAGACAAAGGGAGCAACCTTATTTAGCTGAAGTGGATGTTAAAAGATAGACCCTGGTGACAGCTCAAGGACGTATCTTTTAGAGCTGTCTGTTCATACCAAAGAACACCACCCTAATCAGTGACTGTGAAGCACAGGAAGCAATATGACCCTGTGCTTGAAATCATACTCTACCTATTTATCTGACAGCAGAAATTCACACTGATGCAGAGGAAACAAAGACAGCTTTCCACAGTACTTTAGCCATTCACTGAAGGACAGAATTAAAAGTGTGGCATCATGACTTGTTCAGGCCCTGTTGAACAGGCAGGGATTGGTAATGCAAGATATTTCATCTTCTACTGAAACTGAACACAGAAATTTACTGTCTCCAGTAAACACCCAGATACACATTGTAAAATACTAATTTGTTTAATCTTGTCTAAGAGAGGAACCATCACTTTCTACATTTACATCTATATCAGTTTGAAATATTCAAATAGTTGGTTTATCAAACACTTCTAAGTATCTGGGATAGTCTCTCCCATTTAACTATCTGGAATGACTTTTGCAACAATTTTCAACAGCAGCACAAATTAACTCTTCAACTATAACTTGCCTTAGAAATACACAGGCCCATTGCAGAAGCAACTATGCCATATAGTACCAACAAGCAAATATAATGTTACATGAAAAGGGTTATTTCCAAGTGGCAAATATTGAGTTGTTCCAAGAGAAGGCACACATTTCATTTGAAGTGTAATAGAAGGGCATACAATTACTTTTATTTAACTACATTTACAGTAATTTAAATGATTACTGTAGTTCTTATGCACCTTGAAGGGATGGTACTACCTGACCACTTGAGTGGTCAGCCTCGGCTTTTCACTTGTGATAAAGCTTAAAAGGGATAAGGAGTCTCTTTAAAAGTCTTTACGGAACATGCTACTTTCCACACTCTGTATTCTACTGGTGTAAACAGGATCATTCTTGACATCAGTGGTTGCTACTGGAGTACAGGAAAGTGAATGACGAACAGTGAGAAGGTTATGGCTGGAGAGATCTGCACCAGCTTTGAAAATGACTGACTTTCTCTTCTACCAATGTTTCTTTTTCATCTTTAATGTGATACTCTTAAAACATTCAATCCTACTTGTAAAACAGGACAAAATTACTATGAAAGTGTCACATTTTGTCTCCCGCATGTCCATTTACCATGCATGTTAGGATTAGACAACACCTTCACTAGAACTTTAATCAGAATATTCTCTTCTGGTAGTAATAAACCCTCCCTCCCAACGTCCCCAACAGTGCTGTAATAAGAGAATAAAAACATGCAAAACACTAGCAAAATATGAATTCTGGTTAGTGTCCATCCCTTAGTAAGTACTCACACACAGGGAACCAAAAGAATTAGCTTTAAACCATGGTTCAAACATATTAGTAAATATTTATGAATTTGAGTTAATCAATAAGCCTTACATGCTTGTTTAAAGCTTTCATTCCTTTAATTTTATTAACTTTATACTTAACCATACTTCTATGAACTCCTGGTCTTGGTAAAAAAAGTTTTAAACAACCTAAAATGGTAGGATGTGGAAATAAAAAAAAGTAAAAATATTTAATAAATTACCTGAAAATTGGAAAAATAAAATCTTGTTAAAACTACAACTACAGGTTAATTAAATGTCTTCCTACTAACACAAATTACCCAAAAATTAACTACATATCAGATACCAGAAGTCATTCTAAAATCAACTACACCATTTCTTTAGAAATAGCCATCTTAACTACATCTATTGGTCTTCTATTTGCTCATACTTTTAAAATAAGTTCTTTTAAAAGAATTCCTTGTTAAGCCTAGCAAAGTGTATTTGAAGTAATTGTACAAATGGAGAAAAAAACCCCAGCAAGTCATCGCCACTATTCTCACACAATCTTGCACATGTTGTTCCTTACTGAGGAACAACCTAGAACTTTGCAGTGGTGTCCGATTAACATGCTTCTCCATCAGATAGCTTCCACTGAAGAACTGCTTTAACTTTGAAATAAAGTAGGAAACAAAATCAAAGTACATTAGAACACTGAGATCCTGGATCCACACAAATCAAGAGTAAAATAATTACTCCAATGTAGTTTTGTGGGGTTTTTTTATTACTCTTCATCAATTTATATTAGCTCCATGTACGCACATCTATGTATTTCAACTAAAAAGAGTAGTGGTCGAATGTTAAAATGGAATACTGAGTGAAAGACAAAAGCTACAAAAGTTAAGGAGAAAATAATTTGCAACAAGTGGTGATACTACATGTTATGAAACTTAACTGCCTCTTAAGAAACTCTTGCAACTTCCACTTTTAAGAATTTAACCATCTAATTCTAGGAAGCCAGGTATTGTTTCAAAACTGCAGAAATGTATTGTGACCTACAAAAAGACTCTGCCAGTTTTGATGAAAATGCCCGCACTACTTATCTAAAAGCAAAACTTCTTTGACACCCAAAAGCAAGTATGTTCAATCTTTACAACTCACGTAATCAAATTTTTCCCCACCCAAGGCATTTTAAGCATAGGGTTTTTTTCCAGTTCACTGATTTTTTTCCATTACAGCTGTGAAGTACTCAAAGGAATACGTTTGAACAACTTCAGTATCAGACTACCTGATCTTTTAGCTCTTGTTCAGAAAAGGCTGTACTTTCTTTGAAACACGTTAGTACAAGACTGCAAGAATTAGTGTCTCAGATCTACCATGGAACCACTCGTATTGCAATATATGCCACAGTTTACAGAAATTACTTCCTTGAAAGTAGTAGGCAGGTCCTGTTTTGTTTGAAGTGCTTTTATTGCAAGTGTTTCCTTCAGTTTTACAAACTACACCTTTAACAAATACAAATTTCCTTAAGAAAGTCAATGCAAGCATGACTTCACCTTTCTACATTCTTAGTGTATACCAGCAATTTAAGCAAAGCTTACTGTCTCATTCAGGTTTTGGAAAACACATTCAAAATGTATAGCTGCTTTAGAAATGTATGTGATTTGCCTAACACCGCAAGAGACTCTGAATGTCTTTTTCTCTAGGCACATGACTACACCACTATCTTGGTAACCAAAGCTTATTAAGAAAATATATGACTTGTCAAAAGAATCTTCCCTCCAGAGTCCATCTTTCATAATCTGCTCATTATCAGCTTGTGTAATAATTTCAGACTCTACAAAACTCCAGTGCTAGAATAAGCTAGAGTGATTAATGAAATGCCTTAGTGCAAGAAGTACTCAGTATTGTAGCATACACAAACAAGGAATAAAATGCTTGAGTAAAATTGGTTTTTACTGTTTCTTCATCAGTATGGAGAGAATGGTTTTACTGTTGAATTTCATGGACCACAGAAAAGAAGCAAAGGCTGTAGAAAGATCCTTATTCTTTAATAGAGCATCAGACAAAACAGAAAAATAATTTTATCTGTAGATAAGACAACTAACAACATATATCTCTGTGGTCTACTTAAAACACACACTAGAAGCTCAAGACTGAAGCCCAAGCTCTACTAAGTAGATTTAGTACAATTTTTCTTACCTACAATTTCACACAGGCTTGTGCAATACTGCCTGTACACTATAGCTTTGAAAGAAATCAAGAATTAAAAGAGCAATTGTTGGGTATCCTGTACTTCTCTCCCCAGACTGGACCAAACAAGCCACAGCTTTGTAAAAACCCACTCCTATAGGTAGATGAGAGGTTCCTCGTGTTCCAACACTCCATTTTACAGGAAATAGTAAAGCAGCATTTTTATTTGCTGTATGCAAAAGGATCGAGTAAAGTTCAGCTTCAGTATGCTTTGAAAAGGAGCCATGTGAGGTTGCCCATGCCAGAGGGTAGAAAGTGTAAGGCAATTCAAAAGAAGCCTTGAAATATTTTACACACCACCTTTTCCCACACAAACCTCAGCATCCAAAGGATTCCTTCAAATATTTTTTTTTTTAAACACGACAGCCAGTTTCAAAGAGGTCCAAAGGAGGAAACTGCATCAAGATGGAACATTTAAAAAGAAAAGAAAAAAACGGCAGCAGTCTATATGGAAGCACTCAAATGTATTATCCAAGCAGAAAAAAAAAAAAAAATTACATGACTAAAAGCAGATTGTTTCCAGAGATTTTTTTTTTCCATAGGTGAAGCACGATCAAAGGAAGGATAACCCTGGAATCTGCACACATCAGAGCCTACACTAAATCCTGTCCAGAGGCCTGAATAAACTGCCCATTTGAGTCCGCGGGCATTTCACAGATAATCCTACTCGGGCTCACTTGAAATTCTGTGCAAAATTAGTTCCAACTGATGGGCACAAAATGAAAAAGAAACCGCTTGCGCCTCAGGCACAAATTCTTTGGGTTTCAATCCTGCATCAACTTAGCATTCCCGGCCTCTCTCCACAGCCACA
>KL258025.1:11108-33457 GCA_000699545.1 Podiceps cristatus | reverse complement strand
GATGCCACCCGCGGAGGCGGCAGCAGGGCGGGCTCGGGTCCGGCACCCGGGTGCCACGAGCCCAGAGAAGGGAACGCTGCGTTCCAGCACGTCCTACCTAACGGGGCAGCTCGACAAAGCCTCCCTCACCTCTTCCCCCGCCGGGAAGGAAGCACAAACCCAACTTACACTCCTGACTCCCAACGGGTTTGGGACACTTGGGATCTAGCTTACTGCCTCTGCGTGAAAAAAAGAGCCACGGGGAACACCTGCTCTTTGTGGCAAATAAGCTTCCTCAGCACTCAATGGAAACCGAGAGCTGTATCATATTCCTCACAGCCTTTACTACAGCAATATTATTCGCATACCCAACAGATTAGCCAGCCAGCCTCAATACTTGCTTCCAAATCAAGAACATACATGCCAATTTTAAGGTCCAGATCAAATTTATACAGCTGAGCATAAAGCCTAACGCAGGGTTTGCAGTGGAAACCGCTGACACAATCAGCTATAAAAGGGGTTATGAGGCAGACCTGCAAATAAGCTGAAGGTTTTCCCCAAACCAAGAAGGGATCAAAATTAGCTTAAGTAAAAAAAAAAAAAAAAGCCCTTTTGATTAACAGTATTTTTTTTTTATGTATCCCCACCAGGAAACCCTGCCGTCACCTTGCTCCACGAGGCCGTGCTCCCGTAAGTCTTCGTTTCCCTCCTTTTTTACCCTCTAACTTCAGAGGGTACTTCCAGATGGACTTACAAAGCTGTAACCTAAGGTGGGCCAGCATGCCAATAATCATTAAAGGTGATGCATAAGGGGGAAAATAAAAAAAAACAAACACCAACCAAAATAAAAAAATAAAAATAAATTTTAAAAAAACCACACAATAAAAAACCCAAACCAAACCACTTATAAGGCAAAGTACCAACCCACCATACTTCTCAGTCTGGCCGTGGACGGCAGCAGCAGAGACCACCACCCCAGCCCTGGCCAGAGGGCTACCTATGCCTCCAGCTCTGCTTCAGCCCTTTCCCTCCCCACGCAGCAGCAGTGCCCAGGCTGCAGCAGACCCAAAAGGGCCCTTCAGTGCATCACAGCCCATGGGAAAAGGCTGGGCAGAGCCCACAGGCATTCAGCCATGTTGCCAGCGAAGAACCCACGAAACCGTCTCTTGCATTTCCTTCTCAGTTACTGCTATTTATCCTCAGCAGTAACCCTCTCAACAGGCACTTTAATGCGATTGTGCTCCGAATCCTTGTAAATCCCAAATTCAGAAATTATGTCAAATGAAGCCTAACATGAAATTTGAGTTTTCCCTCGACACAAAGGTGGCGGAGCATGCCTCTGGGTTCACAGGTTTTAGGACAAAGACACATGGTTTCAACTCTCTCTTCTCGAAGTTTTTCTCTTACTGTATTTCAGCGCTTAATATTTATCTAATGCCCTCTACAAGAAAAAATACAACAACAAAAAAACAACCCACATTTAACTCACTTTGCGCTTTAAATAAACCCTTACATACACATACATCACTGTATCCATCCTTGCATGCACCAAACATGGAGCTACGCACCTACGGGGGAGCACGACTTTAGCTGCTAAAAACAGAAAAGGCTCCACATAGTGTCAATTACTTTTAAACACAATCAGGTTGATGCAGAAAAGCATCCAAAAAACTATACATTAAGTTTACCAAAGAGGGTAACTGTGCAATGCATAGGCCTTTTGGATATGCACTCTTTTATTTTTCGGTCAACTAAAGCTCAATAGATCAACTTCAATGCCAGGGGAGCGGAGCAGAAGCAGCAGCCCGCAGCTTCCCTAGCTTGCCCCAGAACAGGTTGTTAATAGGCAGGAATGGTTTCCACATGCCGATGCCAGAAGGGTTATTAGCTGGTGCTCTCTCACTTGTCACAGCTTGACTGATCGTGGTCTCCTTCCAGCTCTGCTCTTCCCTGAGCAGGTTTCATCTCTGCTAACCTCTCCCCCTTCCCTTACAACAGCCCAACTGCTGCAGGACGTGAGGAAGCAGAGGCAGAGGGTGCCTTCCCTTTAATTTTTGACATAATTCCAACAGAACATCATCACTGCCAATTCAGTAGCAGCTACTAGGAAGGACGATCCCTGCTTTTGAACTTGCCCAATATGAAATGGAAGCAGTTAACTACACACATTCCGAGATACGTCACGTATTACACATGTAGCTTAAACTTTTTTTTCAGGTACTGACATACAAGTTAAAATTGGAAGATTAACATACAAGTTAAAATTCAAAGATTATTAAAATGAGTCAAAATTCACACGCACCTCACAAGAGGAATAAAGACACTGCCCTGTGCAAGGGTACCCATACCGGCATCTAACAAGACCAAACATCTGGTCTTGCTTTTCCAAGCCACTTGAAGCATTGAAGAGAACCACGGTAAAAAGATCATCACCAAGACGGGACGGGCAATACCCTTGTGTCTCCCGAATAACAGGAGACAACTAATGCTTTCATTTGGAGAAGAAATAGCGTCACAATGTCAAAAAACAAGTTGACAAAAGGACTAAGGCAAAATAATTCAGACCGGGGGGCTAAAATTGTATTTGCAAGAAGAACACGGACAACTCCAAAAAATACATGCTTGCCAAATACTTAAGTGATGGAAAATGATTTACAGTCAAGTGCCAGAATGTCTGCAGATATTTAAGACCTGAAATTAGCAGCTTTCACTAAGCCTTCTCTCAAGGAGCTCAGTCATGTTCTCATGATGCCGGCGTGCCTTAGAGCCCTATTTATTTTAACTGGCTGTCTTCTCTCTGAAGATGATTATTCTGTTCAAAGAGTTTACAGAACTAATCCAGGTTTCTCCCTGCAAGACTATATGCCAGTGGGTAGAAATTACTGCCTACTTAATTTCTCGGAGAGACAGAAAGAGGAAATGGAATCAAAATGTAGCTAGAAATGCAATGTAAACTTCGCATGGCTGCTTTAGCTTTTGGGAGCTGCAAGTCTGTAGAGTCTCTCTCCCAGTTATAGGGCTGAGGTTTTTTGGAAACCAAAGCACAAAAATACTTGGCACTGCTAAGGAGGCATCACCTTCGGAGCCGCGCGATTTGCATCAGGACAGAAGTTTCAAGTGCCTGTCTCATTTGGAATAGCCAGTTTGGAAAGTTGCAAACTAAGTTTTATTGCTGGGGCCTCCTGAAGGAACCCAAAACAAGCTCCACTAGAGAAAACTAACTCTGGTTTAAGTGTGAAGCGGTAAAAGGGATCAGGCTCAGCTTCTTCCAAAGAAGAAATTCATATCCATACTGTAAAGGCCATACCTGTGAAGGTGCCTGCAGAGCATAAAATGGTGTACTTCCTTCCTTCCAAACAGCGTTATTCTTATTCACTTACAGACGATGAAATTAGTTCAACTAACTGAACATCCATCTCCTTAATAACCTTAGTAGTCCAATATGTGTCATCTTGTTTTCATGGTCTATGATTTAGTCCCTCTTAATGGGATATCCCATTCTTGCATCACACCAATGCAATCACCTCGTGCTTTCCAGAACATCCAATTTAGGGATACAAATAGAGTAATATGTTATACTTCGTAATTTAAAGGTATTTCTAATTTTTTTTTTCCCTTGGAGTCCCTCTCACAGGAAAAAGAGCCTCCTACACGGCGACAGTGAGAAGGAAATGCAACTAAAGAAGCAATCCCACACATGAAAGCAAAGCAGAGAGAGTGTGAAGTGGGGAAGCGTGAACCAAAGCCTCATCTGACAGAACTAACAGCCAGTGGCAAGAAAACACTACAACAAATTGAATCCTTCACGATACACCAGCCATTGTTTCACTTTCTCCGACCCAGAAACAAAACAGGCATGCATAACCACACAAGGAACAATCCGCTTGCTTCAAAGAATTCAGATAATAAGCTGTGCCACATTAAATGAAGAGAAAAACGGAGGCAAGTTCAGGCACTGAGTCACAGTGCCTGGCACAAGTCATCTGCCCAGGGAGCACGGCTCACCCGAACGTCGGCCCGAACTGGCGCTCTGCAAAAACTGTTGAAGTCCACTTTCGAGGTGAAACCCAAGCGCAGCAATGAAAGCCGCCGCATCCACTCCCCACGGGAAGTTTTGCCACGTTTAGGAGTTGTTTATTAAAAAAAAAAAAAAGTGAGCAAATTCGGCTAGCGTTATAACCGGCAGCCGAAAAGGCTGGAGACTCAGAGATACACCTCTACCAGCTCTCCCTTGGGCACGCAGCTCAGCACCCAAGGAGAAAGTGCATCAAAGGTGCGGAAGCTTCTCCAACTCAACCGTGCTACATCAGTAGAGGGTTCACGCTTCAAGTATAAAGGCGGTAATGCTTACGGCACGTCCTGTTGGTCACACGGAAGAAAAAGGCAACCTTAAACGTGTGAAAGACACCAACTCATTGCAGACAAATAAGCATGCTCTGAAGTGCACGGAAAGTAACAATTAAACCGATTATGGCTAATATGCTGATGGTGCCGAGACCTACTCCAGATCAACGAAAGCAGAGTCCTACAGGTAAGTGCCTTTATTTAACGCAACGGAGAGAACGCTCCTCAGGATTAGTCCAACGCAAACTTCTAGCGCAAAGAAATAAAACAGAAATAGGAGACATTAGGAAATCCTAGTGGATATCTTGACTTTTATATGTCAAGGGAATATTATAGCAGACATTTATGTTAAGCCAGACACTTATTGGCTAAAACCCCAAAGTATAAAACATTGCAGAAAAAAGTCCAATAAAAAGCCCTCAGAAAACAAGAAACACATTTTAAAGGAGTTGCACAGTTTAATAAATTCATACCAGCTGTTTATGGCTAAGACAAAAATCTTTATCGCAAGCTAATAAAACTCATGAGAACATATAACAATTTCAAATTTAATTTTCCATTTTGAAATTACATATGTATATACATACACCCCCTTAACCTTACGCATCAGTTTTACATGATTTGTTTATATAGTTCCAGGTGTGGGATGTTTATATATAAATGTATTTATTTATGTATTTAAAACACTGGATATAGTGTTATAGATGGTGTGATACACAAATTCTTTAAGTAAATATTTATGTATAAATTTTACACACACACCCCCTATATACATAAAAAGGCATTTGTCCTCTCTGGTGGGACCCGTATGAGAAGACCACACGAAGACTAGCAGCAGGGCATTTCAAAAATTAAGATGCAGAAAAAGAAATCCATCCTAAATATTCATTGTAAACTGTACCTCACTATCATATCTAAGGAAATAAAAATTTAAATAATTTACAGTCTAATATTAAGGACTAAGACCAAGACCGCTCTAACATTCTGAAAAAAATCCCATATGCACTGCTGGTTAGAGATAAAGCTAGGAAACAACTCCAGGCTAAACAATGCAACACCAAAACCCAGTATCCATTCATTTCTCCAACTTGATCTAAGGCAGATGGAAACTCTGCAGGTTGCAGGGGTTTTTTTTGTTTTTATTATCGCTGATAACAGTACAAAATATTGATCGCTTGCCTTGGTGTCGCTGGCCTCCACGTGATTCACGCTCTCTTCTCAAGACCTCCGAGATCTACATACAGCCTTTTGAATGCCTCTGAAGATACTTAAGAGCAAAAGCCTGACCACCATGCAAGTAGGAGGGTTTTTGATAGACACGACGATAGAGCCTACCTTCATGCCTCCTAAATCCATGCAATTTCTTTTTAAGCATGTCTCTCCATGTTTTTTCACTAAGCACCCGACAACAAAAAAATTGACTGTAGGAGTATTCATGCTAGATTTCAAATAATTTCTAGAACTGCTAGAAATAACACTTTGAAAGAGTTCTATAAATAAGTAAATAAAAATCAATACTTAAATTGTTCTTTTCAGCTTGCTTTTGCTTGAATTCTGCGTCAACGATACCAAGTGAAGAGCAAAATTTCTGGCTATTATTATAATGTCATTTCTGACCACTATTTTGGTCACAGCCATGACAACTTGTTCTTTGTCTCGCAGTACTACTCTGAATGTTACCGAATTTTGTATACCTTAAGTTTGTGTAGGTGACTCACATGCAAGGCTCTGGTGAAAGCTGGAAGAGCAAGGGATTACATATCCCTTGGCAGAAAAAAGCTGGGAAAGATACTTTCAAACTGAAAAGGTATTCATAAAAAAAGCCATTGGGGATGTTCACTGCTGAAAGCTTATCCTTAACAGAGATTCTCTGCATCAGCCCAATCCAACAAAAATAACACAACTAACAGCCTCTCGAAAGCAATGAAAACCTCTTTATCTACCTGGGGGGGGGGGGGGGGGGGGGGGGGGGTGGTGGTGTGTTAAAAAAAAAAAAAAAAGCAGGGCAGGAGAAATATCCTGGCAGGGTTCCTCTGCCTTCCCGCTTGGAGGCTTACCACAGCTGGGACTGCTAGCAAGGTCAGTACCACTGTTTTTTAGGACAAAAAAAAACAACTTTTGGCTGCAAAACTTGGGATGGAGGGAGAAACCCAACCAAGCAAAACCACCTCCATACACTGAGGTAGGACAGGGAATGCCGTTTCCAAAATCGCTGAGGCTCCACCTTTAGTTTATGAGAATATGAACCCAAGAAATGGACAGGATTGAAATATTTCTACCTTCCTCCCCAACCATCACCAGCCAGGATAAGACGCATTATTCAAAGGCCATCACAGAATCGGGCTGGAGACCAGAACCAGAAGGGTCCGATGGCTTCCCACCCAAGACCGCCATTCAAGGTGCACTTTATCAATCCCCAAACAGCAATAGTATCCCTGGTCCTCCTCCTGCAGATGGAATGTAGAAATAACGCCACACATGGAAGCAGAAAGTGAGACTTAACGTACAGCCAGTGACCTTTGGCAAGCAATGTCATCATGTCATATGAGCTGATGACATCAAAGGTCATGCCGCTCTAATCTTAAAACGCACAGTTTGCGTATTTACTACCTGTTTAACAAACCTGTTTTAAGGGAAGGCTTTTTCCTCATAAATACATCACTTTTATTCAATCAGTTTCTAAAAGACAAACGGGTTCAGTGGGGCAATGAAAAAGCTACAGACTGACCCGAGCTCTTCACACAGCCATCCGTCATGCTTTCCTTGAAATTAATACCTCCACATATTCCTCTCTGGCTACCTATTAGAAGGCATCAGAGACCTTAAAATTATGCAACCTACCGAAGGGAAGCCCTAGACATACAGCACATGTCCCTGAGCGGCTCTTCCAGAGACTGCGTGGTCTGGAAGTGTTTCATACCTCTCACTAGTGTTCGGTTACAGCCCATACCTCTCATCCGCTAAAAGGTCTGCTGTTCCAGGGAGCAGAGAGATGTTTTCTCTAAGTTGCTAGATCTAAATGGCAACACAGCACAATTATAGCATACCTAAACATACATTTTCTAGTGTTTTCATACGTTAGTAAGAACAAGAGTATGTAGCGATAAGATTTTTGAAAAAATGCATAAGCACTGACATGGCTATTAAAAAAAAAATTACTATCTACCCTTACTGGATGTTGATACTGAAATTATTTTAATGTGCACAAATTCTTACTTTGAAGTTTTAGTTCATTCAGATAAAGCAATTCAAACTAACCTGGAACGATCACATACAAGCTAAACACCTATTAAAATAAGTAGGAGTCTTGCAATCGGTTATAAAGAGCAATGAACCCTAAGCAAGAGAGGCCTGCAATATTGTTGGAGATTGTTGGCTTTTTCTTTGTCCTCCAGCCTTCCAATACAATTGTCCTTAAACCTCTTCAGACAGTAACTGGAGAAGGCTGTGGTATCTTTTTATGCACCATAATATTCTGATCTCTGCAATATGCTCCAAGTCACCAACGCAAACAAGCACCACCTAGGCATGAGAACTGAAGGAGACGCATCTTCTGCCATCTTTTCTTGAGCAAAATGAAGAATGCACTAACAAAATTACTATTTAGTAGTTCAGTACAGCCAAGATTTCACTTTAGATAAAATACAGTTTCTCTCAGAAGAGACTTGGATAACAGGTCTTCTTGCAGGCTACAAAGGTACCTTTTGTACTGCCTTTGAGTACAGAGGTGAAGAACCAAAGTGAAGTGGAAGAGACAACAAGCATGACCAACAAGCTGGAAACCTTGGAACTAAAACATCTTCTCAGAAACATACCTTTATTCCCGCTCACAAGCCAGGTGAGGGCATACTAGGTTAGCACGGCTTTATAGGTTTTTCTCTTTTCCCATTCATATAAAGACAGCTTGGGACCTGGTGGAGCGATTACATCTATCAAATACACTAAAGTTCCTTCGTACAGCATGTTGATTACTTGGAGCATGAACTGACACGGTCTTCGTGGTTTTAACCTAAAGTTCAGTTCCTTACCACAAAAAAACTCACGCAACTGGCAGTCTCTGTTGCAAAGGAAGGATTTGAGAGAGCAAGTTGTTACAGAACTACGGGGTGCACAGGTGTGAGCACCCTCCATGAGACCGTGACACCAAACTGCAGATTTCTGCAGAGAACTCTACTTGACGTTACCAAAGTTTGAGCTAGCATTAGCAAGATATTTGGGCGACAACCTGCCCTTACAAATCCAATATCAACCAGTTAATTTTGTATTTCATATCCCCCCCCAAAAAAAAAAACGCCCTTCTACCTCATACCATAGTCTAGAGACAGTGACTGTATTAACGACAGCACTTCTAAAGAGTTCGGTACAAAAGGCTCAGTGTTAACACCTGTAACGCAGAAGGCAACATGGTCTCCTCCATGGCCACACACTGAACCAAGCACGTTGCTGCACATCTTCCTAAAGACAGGGAAATAGCAGCATCCAAACCAGGACTCGTAGGGAGGGGAAGGGAGGAAACGGGAGTCTTGCAGATGTTTCCAAATAAATATGTGAACACAGTAAGCAGGCGTGGAGGACGATGGATATGGTTACTTCAGCACTCTCACTAGGATGCTCATTGACCAGAGCAGCAGTAACAGGGTCAACCCTCCCCTCCCTTCTGTGTGCGTGCAGTTAGGTTTCCACCATTACTACTAGTGTAAGCAGTCACTTATGCAGCCGTGAACGGGTATTTGTTAGCCTGACCAAATGCAACCCTGCATCAGAGTCAGAAAAGTAATTCCCGTCGCACATTGGGACTGGTCACCTGGTGAATTCAAAGTCTTCGGGAGTTTGCCCCACTAGCTCCCAGATGCGGGCGGCACCCCCAGGAGAGCAGCCTTCCCAAGGGGACGGGCCCTCGTTCATCCACAGGAGCCAACAGCCCAGCGAGCCTCGGTGCCTTCAGGTATTTTGCCACCCCAGAGCACCTGGAAGACCTCAGTCTCCTGTTTACAGGAGTTTCTTACTAACATGAAGCTCACGAGGTATTTAGTTACTTCTGAAGTGCTTCTCTCATTAACTAAACCAACTAAACGTGCCAAGGGAAAGACCAGCACTGGCAGCCTTGTATTTCACAGCAATGACTCACGTGGAAGAGTATAATACTACTAAGTTAACTGCTGAAAAAGTTACATTTCAAGCCCTTCAGATGCACAAGCAAACTGAGTTCACCCCTTCAATCTCCAGCACTTAACTGCAGTGAGGAAGCTCAAAGCCTTTGAGAATTTAAAGCATATAAAACTCAAAAATTACAGCAGCGCAAGACATGAACCAGGAGAGATTCCTTCACATTCCTACTAAATTGAGGAGGGAAAAAAAAAATAAATGCCTTTTCTTAATAAACAAAGCTTAAAGCAGAATACGATCTTCCAGACTAGACCAAGATATTAATGGGAAAAAAAAAAAAAAAGAAATGCCAAGCAGACACATGAAAATCCCAGTGCAGCTGAAAGTTTGCATTCAAATGTCAACACGTGTAGATTAACCTGCCTGAGGTTACACCAGACCTCCCTGATTTTTCGTTACTGTCACATGTACTTCCTAAACACTAACCACAGCGCCCACTGAACATAAAATAGCTGTCATTCCTCCCCCTGTTGCAGAGAAGACACAGGCAGGCTGGTTTTCATCATCCTGAGACTGATGTAGCAACTCAACAGCAGAACGGGCAGGTTGGAACAACAGCGAACAAGTACAATCTGCTGGAAAACAAAATAACTTGTCACATTCATCAGAGTCTCCTAATTACAAGCTCAGAGAAGAGAGGGAGACCCAGATCACTGCAAATAACAGGATGCACAAGATAAGGAAAAAGGTAAGTACTGGAGGAAGTACATACGCATTCAATGAAGCGTTACTAGGCAGATACGCTGTGTAGCATCTCCCTTTGTATCGCTAAATCTATCACAGGTCAGTAACAAGCGAAAGTTCATTTCCCAGCACGGGTGGGGAACCTCTTACATCCCTGGGATGGGATTATGCAAACCTCATCAAAACAAAACAAGAATGTGCTCTAACCTCCAATTTATATAATTACACTTGACACAGTAACACAATACCCTGCAGTTACAGGTAGTTCTCCTGGAAACCAAATTTTTAGGGTACACATATCCCTAACATTAAGTGAATAGCTGATGGTTATTACCCAGCAAAAAATGAAAACACGGTATATTTTCCTGCTTTTTCAGCACAGCATGCTGGCGGATCAGCAGTGGCGCTAACATAGGGCCTGAGGTGGTACATGGGGGTCAGGGGAATGGCAGGGTTGAGGGAAACTTGACTTAAGTCAGGCTTAAGACTGCACCTTTCTACTCAAGGTTATTGGAGACGGGGCTGAGGAACGCTCTGACCCATAAAGGCAAAACTTGCAATGCCGGAGGAAACACTCCAAGATTGGAAAAGAATTTTGAGTAATGTTGCGAACCATGTAAACACGTATCATTACAAAGGCAATCCCCAGCAAGCTCCTCTTAGTTTCTGGGACACATCACATGAAGAAATTAGTACTAGTCACACAGCTCACCTACACTGCCCCCAAATGAAAAACATTTTTATTTATTTTTCCAACTAATTTGATTTTTTTTTTTTTGGTTGATGGAATGATAACTGTACTGGCATAAAAGTGTTCTGGTTTAGATCTGCATAATTAAATACTTTCAAATACTGTTTTCAGGTTTTAAATATCATCCAGTTAAGACACTTTAGTATGGTTGCCCAAATATCCGTTTTTGGTCAAATGCTGTTTTCCCCCTATGAAAAATTTGGACATAAAAATAAAATCACTCTAGCCTAACTAGCTGCTGCTAAAGACCGTAGGGTGGTAAGGAACAAGAATGAAAAGGCTTACAGTGATTTATCTACAGACAGCTACGGCAGAGGAAAGGGGAGCTTTGTCTCCAGAGTTGTCACTTCAATTTGGTTTTAAAAAAAAAAAAACAAAAAAAAAAAAACCACACAAAAAACAAGTCTGATTAAAAAAAGAAATGGAAGGGCAGGTCATAAAGGAAAGCCTCCGAAATGGACACATGTGCCCAGAGCCTACGTGTGGCACGGCAAGCCCCAACCGTGGTGTGGGCTGCTCAGCGAGGGTCTAAACTTTCATCTAGTACTCGGGGGAGATGAATGCAAGTTATTTAAAACCACAGCACATCGAGCTGGCACGTCACTTTAATACGCTGCCCATAGATTATGTTACAGCTCTGCTTTATAATGAACCTTTGGTTTCATCTCCAGACGGAGCAAACAGAGGGGCACAGCTTCAGGGTTTTAAGAATTACAGGATTTAGCTAATGCTTCTGCCAAATCCAGATGCGCAGAAGTGCCCCACAGCAGTGAAAAATGCCATCAGTGCTTGGCAAAGGGTCTCGGATTGACCAGAGATAAAATGTGCAGTGAGTAAGTGAAACAAACTTGAGCTTGCAACCGGATTTAACTATGATTTACAGACAGGGCAACGTGAAAACAAAACAAAACACCCACACCTTGCAGACCACTGCCGCTTTACGTGGTAGATAAAGTGCTGTGCTTCCATCAGGTACGTACAATATAACAACTAAAAGGAGCAAACGCCCCCCATTTGCAAGCGGCATTTAATTTAACAATGAAACTCATGACTCCTTGTCCGAGACCTCAACGAGGCTGTGTGTTTGAAAACACACAAACCAGGTTGGTTTTCTCAGTAAATTCACGAACAATTGAGCAATAGCCATTTTTTGGTGATGCCGCCAGGTAGAAGGGTCAGGCCATAGTAAATGGCTGCATGAATAAGGGTGCCTTACAGGCCGTGGCCCGAGTCACACCTTCCCCCTTTCCCAGGAAGGTGCCAGCACAGATACTGCTTTTCTGGGCAGCAAGTTTTTTGATCCTGGACCAAGGGTTGCAGAGGGTGTTTGCAGAGACTAAGTCTGCCCCAACCTGAGCTCCATCTTAAAAAAAAAAAAAAATATATATATATTTTTAATACACACACACTCCCACACACCCTCCACGCCCCAATCTTCAAGAACAATATAAATATTAAAAAAAGTGAAAATGAAGATTTTAGTAACAGTGCTGTGCTTAACATTTTTTAAGGCATTCCCCCTGCAGATATTTGTTACCACCTCTGTTTCAGGGCTGGTATGCATCAATAAAAAGCTGTTCTACAGAAACTACTGCTGACTTCTCTTTCAGCCTTGCATGACAGCTTCCCAGTGCCTGCTGGCAGCAGGTCAGCTTGTACTTTGAACAAAAAACTCAGTGTTGCAACATCTCTCTCCTCATCATTCTGCAGCACTAAAATAAAACATGCAGAGATGTGCACATACGCATTTTTGATGTCTATATTAAAACATAATAAAGATAAAAGCCTACTTATGTCAACATGAGTCTGTTTAATCCTTGCAGTAACTTACAAATCAGCTTTTGAAGAACTTCAGGACACTGTTGATGAAAGAAAATAGTGTCCTAAATAGAGTTTCAAAGTCCATTAATAACCTGAAACATTTCCTAAGGAGAAGCAAAGTAAATTTGTCAGTGAACTGCTGATGAGGAAGAGCTTGTTGAAAAACACCACCTCATCCTCCCCTCAAGGGTGTGGTCATTTGTATTTTGGTCCTTGCATATTTTTTATTTTCCATAGCCTAGCTCAAATAATCTAATATTTTCTTTTTTTTTTTTTTTTTTTTTTTTTTTTTCCCCAGTGTGAAAATATTTGAGGATACTGAGGTCTGAGGAGAGCTCCAAGTCTTAGAACTGGAGGAGAGGAGACAAGAAGAACAAATTACAGTTTTGGCAGGATTCAAACCCAGCAATGAAATGGAAGGACAAGGCATATTTGCAAGGATAAACCCATCTTCTTATTTCAGCTTTTCTATAAAGGTGGGGGGGGGGAGTAGCTTTTCAAGCAAGAAGGGAGAAGGGAGAGTAAAGAAAAACATGGCTTTAGGAGATAAACTCTTACTGACTAAAAAATAGCAAAATGTTGAAGTTCTGGGCTCAACACTGCCTGTTTTAAATAAATAAATTGTTAAAGCAGGTTAGCCAAGTACAATTTTTAGACGAGACTCTCCATCTGCTGTCAGAAAACACGGTTCCTCCAGGCACAGTCGGCTCTACACTGTCCATCCTTGTGCCAAAGGTGGGACCTCCAAGCAGCGTTTCAGCGCTTCTCGCTGCTCCATCTCAAAAAAAGCCTTTTGAATTGCAGGAAACCTGCACATCGGCGTGCTGAGAAAGCTGTGACCTGTCGAGCTGAACTATTTATCCTTGTAGAGTTAGTATTAAGTGCCCAAGTAGAGAAGAGGAATAGAAGGTAAAATAATTGTGGCGATTGTTGACAGTAGACGAGCCCTCCAGACCGTGCGTACGGATCTCAATACCTGGGTGTCCAAAGAGCTCAAAATTCAGCATCTGCTTAGGTATTAAAGCGCTATGGGCAAAGTTGACTAGAATCAGGTACCTGCCCACAAACAACACGGCATTCTTCATGCAGCCTGAAGAAACACAGAATTTTAACTCAACAGCCAAATCAGCACTATGCCGTATTCTTCGTCTGTAGGTTTCTGAAGCCAAAACACCTTAATAAAAGCAAGGAAAATTCCCCTGAAAACAAAGGTTCTATTCATCACTTAGGAAAATATTCGTTTACTACCATCAAAATACATTTTCACATGTGGAAAAACCAGGATTGTCTAAGCTTTGCTTTTTTAAGCAGTAACTCTTTGTAGGCAGACTTCTGTTTGACAAGGAAATCTATGAAACTCTTGCTGAGATATACAGAAAACATCAACAGCATTGCAACAAAATACACAGAGCGTAGCGTTTTTCCAAGTGTCATTCCAGATTTTGTTTCAGATTCGGAATAAATTCCCTTCCATGAGTTTGCACGGTCCCGATTAGCCGCCGCACCCGGGTAGAGCGATGCAGCAGAGATGGAAATCACGAGCTCCATACCTAGAGACAACGTACAGGAAATGCTCGAGTAAATTACTGTCCTGGTGAGCCAAAGAAGGGAAGTTCAGGGGATATTAACATTTTTTTTTTATCTGATGAAAAGCAGGCTACAAAAGGTATGAGAAACAAATTTGTCACTATACAGCTTCCCACGTGGATCCAGCTGCCAGAAGTGCTAAATGGCACAATGCAAAAAGGAGGCATCGTGCCAGCTGTCATATTCCCGTATACAGAAAGTGAACCAAATAAAGGAAGGAAAAGATATTAGAGTTTCACTTAAGGGGAATGTATTCATTCCATTTTTTTTTTTTCCACAATGTGGTAGTTAAAAACCCAAAAGCTAAATTTAACTTGCACTATAAAGCCCGTTCTTACACTGAAATTCAGCTTTCAAAGCAAATGCGTTAGACGTGCAGATGGCCAATCGAATTATGCCCCGGTGATAACTGTGGAGTACTGTGCTTACACATTTGTTACATTCTGCTCTCAGTTACCTCATTTTAAATGATAGCATATGGAAACATAAGGTACCTATCGTAAACATATGGACCTATCATCATTCTTTTTCCGCTGCAGAAAGAGAAATCACGAATTTACCTGTATTACAGTCCCATACAATGGGATGAGTGGGCCTAGGCCAGATGTTTATGCAACATGATTAGACCTTTTCCATACCTTCTTCCATCATCTCTATGTTTTAATGCCTTTTAAAAGTATTACAAATTTATAAATCAAGCAATATATTTCCTACACATCTTCAAGAGAGGTTCAGGTTACTATTATCCGCATAGCTACTTACTCCGACATTTGCTCGGGATCTTGCTTGCTGTGCTCCATCCCCTACTTCCCAGTATTTCCCACACAGGACACATATTTGTTAAAACAGCAGCAAACACCACAAGCAAAGAAACATTCTGGAGTAATACACATTTTTTTCACTGGCTGATCACCCAGATCAGCTGAAACCAGTGAAACTGGTCCAGGAATTCCTGAAGGACAAAAGGAAAGCCAAAGCTTTATTTGTTAAAGGGCTTAATTCCACATAGCACAGCAGTTTGGATTCAGCAAATTCCTGATGAACAAATTACAGAAATAAGCGTATGTATTTATCCTCTGTCTTGTCCACCTCACTGGTTTGCAGGCAGAAGGGACCCGGCACCCATCGCTTTCCATCCACAGAGCTCAACCTCATTATTTCACCACCGCACAGAACAGGGCACCGGGCAGCTTGTTCACACCCGCGCACTGGGTAATCAAAGAAAGCACATTACCGGTTCAGTTCCCATTTTAAAGCACAGAAGGACCTCGCTTAGCATTTCTGGCAACTCAGGTCCAAGAAGTTGAGGAGGCCAATGCTCCCAGCTGCCCACTCCTCCCCACGCCTCCAGAAGTGACCCCGCGGCACGGCGGGCAACGTGCTGGCTCCTCGCATCCCAGCATCCGATGAAGTCCCGAGCAAGACGTTCCTGTGCACCTCTGCTGAAAGCCCTCTCCGTCCTTTAATGCTCTGGGCTCATGGCAACTTGCAATGCCTCGTGAAAACAAATAGAAAAAATACTTCCCCCAGAGTGCAATCTGTCAGAGGAGAATTCATTTACAACTTGGCTGAACGAGTTTCGGGGCACCAAGGGCTTCCTGGCAGGCAGGAAGAATTATTCAAATCCCACTTGATTTCCCCGCCCGCCTGTCTTTTGCTTTGCCTATGCTGCTGCTGGAAGCTGGAGTCACCGTTAATAACCAGCCACTTTGCCCTACTTATTTTCCTAACAGGGTCAAATTCTACTACACAGGCCACGTACTGTTTATTTCTGAAGGTCTCTAGCAAGCCAGCTGCTCTGCGACTCACTTTACCACATAGACATGAAACTGCATACACTGTGTCCCAATAAAACAGCTTTTAGGCAGTCAGCAACGCTTTGGTCGCTATGTAATTGATTTAAATACTTGGATTTGATGCACCGTTTTCAGAAACTTGGAGATTTAACACGTTGTCTGTTTAATTACACAATGCAACCCGAGTTTTAAGAGATCTGCAAAAATTTGTTCTGGAAATTAGGGAGAAAAACCCCAAACACGAGAGAAACATTTGGCACTGCTCTGTGCCCCAAAGTCCTGAAATATTTATAATGCTACTTGACCATAGGAGCTAGCACTGCCACCCTCATGCATTCAAAAACCATGAGTCAGGCCCTAGAAATAAGGAGTGTTTTTTAATCTCACGATTTTAATGCCAAGATACACTCTGAGGTTTCACTAGGTTTTTCAATTTACTTCTCTTGAATCTTCAGCGCAACACTGAGGGATTATTTTGACGATTTAAATTGAATCCAGATTTTGATACAAGCACATCAACGCAAAGGACTGAGAGCTTAACAGCACCTCTCCACCGCTCCCCTCCCAGAAGTTCACAGTGAGCGTGACACTCAAGAACGGCGCCAGCAAGAGTAACTCTGGGTTCCTCTACGATCTCCACCCGAGCAATCTTCCCGTGGACCACCCCCCCTGGAAGGGCTGCTTCAGGAACATCACTCCAGCATGCAGGAAGACAGCAGAAGAGGTTAAAAACAGCTACGGATGGTCCTGAGGAACATCCAGCTGGGGTTACTGGTGAGGATCTCCAAGCGCTTCCTCCTCCTTATGGGAGGACTGGCAAGACACACAGCTGTGTCGTGCTGTAGTGCGGTCCCTCTGATAACTTAGATTTTGGCTCCATTTTAGTTCAAGCATTTCAACAACAACTCAACCTTTACTCTTCCTCCCAGTGTGAAGAAAAGGGATGGGAATGGCCAAAGTGGTACCTTTTGGGTGGTTTTTAACCAACACTTCGCTTCTAGGCTGGATTTATTGCTGAGCACCAATCAAACCAAGGAAGCTGCTACTTTCTTTACAAAGCAATGGTTAACAGCCTCACAGGCAAGTGAACCTTAAACCCTCCGCACTCTCCTGAGTCAGAACAGCCCGAAGCGGCTGAGGGAGGAGAGCCTCTCGGCTTGTTCAGGAACCCAGTGGGTCCCAAGTGCTCTCTGCCGGTTTCTTGATGCTTCAGTGTTTCCTGCAACTGTACCAATAAAGCAAAAACTGTCATATAGCCTTGCTTTTCTGATTAAACAAACTCCATGCTGGGCACAGTAAAGCCAGGACGTACTACAGTCTGGCAAGGACTAGCACGGTAAGGAAGAACTGGAAGGAAAAGCATGGTTACAGACATACAATGCAGTACTTATGCAATTCAAAACAAAGGCGAGATACCCCCATAAATACTTATACCATCTGGTGTACAGAGTCCAAAGATTCCATCATTTGTCATTTGAGGCTGACAAATATATATTTAATAGCTTTGTGGGGGTTTTTTGCAATTTTGCAATGGGCAGGGGCAATACCTAGCTCTTTTTATGCCCTTCATTCCTATCCCATCGTACACTTTTCTGAAGCCTAAACCCTGTTAATGCCACAAATAATAATGGCTTCTGAATAGCATTTTTCTTAAACGACAACTATCAGCATAAATACCTGATAGACTTACTTCAGCAGTAAGACATGTCCTCAGGCTAAGGAAGGCAAGGGGAAAATAAACTGAAGGCTGTACAAACTGTGTTCTTGTGAAACTACCTCCCTCTTTATGCTAAAGTGGGTGACAAATTGAAAGACTCAAACATATTTGGCAGAAACTCAAAAAAATAGCAACTCCGATTCAATTTGAGTAGTTAGCAATCTTAAATGCTGAAGTGAGGTATTTCCTAACTCATAATGCCCATTGTTATGTATTACATTTCCCAGAATTGATACTAATATTACATAAGTGTCAGTGCATTTAAGCCGAAACTATTTGCATGCCACCCCTCAAGTGTATGCTTCCCTTAAGGACAGCAACTACACACTCATCTACAAAACTCATCTTTATTGCTGTATCCCAAATGTTTTTCTTCATGAGACCTCTTGTGAGGTCTCACCTCTCCCCCATATTCAGCCCCACTTCTTCCCCTCAAGTTATACAGGGGTTTCTTTCAAGGGAATGGATCCACGCCATAGGATAAAGGCTGAGTTGCACTAGGTGATCAGCAGCAGGGCAAAGCAGGACAGGAGAATCTCTACAAAACCTCGTTTGGTTCCCTGGGGATACGTTCTCTGCTGAAGAGAACAGAAGTCAGAGAGCCGGAATGGGGTAATTACTGAGCTAACTGAACAGGCATAGATTAGGATAGGCAATAAAACCAAGTACAGAGTTGCGCACGTAGCGAGCGAATAACAGAGGAGGCATTTGGAGTTACCAGAAGCACTCGAGGCACTCCATCCCCTTGATGAGGTCAGGAACCAGCTGACGTCAATGGCGACAGCGTCCAAAATCGTGTACTTAGGCCCATCTGTCTCCATCAGCATGCCAAAAGCATGCCTTACACTTGCAAGGAGGAAGCAGGGGGACAAAACCCCAGCAGTTCAGCCTTCTCCAACAGGAGAAGGTTGCAAAGTAAAGCGACAACACCGACCGTTTTTTGCCCTAAATCCTTACTTCTACTGCTGTAATCAGAGTTTCCTGTAAGCAGCTTCCACTTATTTAATCCTGCACCATCCAAGACAGAGTTATAAACTGATCTGGGCTGTCAACTGCAACAGCAGCAGTTTTCATCAAGTGAGGTATCAAAACAAATTAACATCATTTGAAGTTTTAATAATCAGCAGTTTCTACACTGTAGATGTGTCAATGGAAGAAAATACTCTCACAGAGGAGCTACTCGGCTGGCCAGAGAGTATCACGTTCCCTGACATAAGAGGGATGGTGATACTTTTATCCAGAGATATTGCATGAATTCAAGTCTCCAAGACTTAAGTGCACACCTCGAGGAAACCCTCCTTAGGTTTTCACATTGAAGTGAATTGTATTTCTAGACATACACAAAAAATTATTCTTTCAAACAAACCTACTCCTCTGTATTTTGTTCATAAGCTCAGTTATTTTAGTCAATAGTACAGAAGAGACAGTTCTACAAGACTACCCAAAAAAGGACCTGAAGTGCTGATGTCTAGATAGAGTGCAATAACTGCATACTGCAAAGAGAGATAAGGGGACAGAACATCTCTACAGCATTTCCAGAGCAAGAGGTAGGAAAACACCACCACATACCTAATACGCAAACACTCCTCATCCCCAAATGCTACTAAACCACTTGATTTAGCCCTACGGTGATGGAGATTGACTGGCTGGTCAAAGATCTGTTCCTAATCTAGCTCTCAGGTAGTGTGCTCAGGTGGCCAAGAGGGCCAACGGCATCCTGGCCTGTATCAAGAATAGTGTGGCCAGCAGGACCAGGGAGGTGATAGTGACCCTGTACTCAGCACTGGTGAGGCCGCACCTCGAGTACTGTGTTCAGTTCTGGGCCCCTCACTACAAGAAGGACATCGAGGTGCTGGAGTGTGTCCAGAGAAGGGCAACGAAGCTGGGGAAGGGTCTGGAGCACAAGCCTTATGAGGAGCGGCTGAGGGAGCTGGGGGTGTTCAGTCTGGAGAAGAGGAGGCTGAGGGGAGACCTGATTGCTCTCTACAACTCCCTGAAAGGAGGTTGGAGCGAAGTGGGGGTTGGTCTCTTCTCCCTAGTAAGGAGTGACAGAACGAGAGGAAACGGCCTCAAGCTGTGCCAGGGGAGGTTTAGGTTAGATATTAGGAAAAACTTCTTCACCGAAAGGGTGGTCAGGCATTGGAACAGGCTGCCCAGGGAAGTGGCTGAGTCTCCATCCCTGAAGGTATTTAAAGAACGGAGAGATGCGGTGCTTGAGGGCATGGTATAGATGGACTTGGCAGTGATGGGTTAACGGTTGGACTCGATGATCTTAAGGGTCTTTTCCAACCTTGACAATTCTATGACTCTCTGTCATACAAACATCTCTGCTAGCCAGTTCTCTTTGGGCTAGCCATCACAGGCTAATGCATCTTTGAGAGAAAATAGGAAATTGGCTGGGAAAGGTCAATTCCCAAAGCAAAGGTCTCCTCCAAGCAAGTCAATGTTTCTTTCCTTCTGGTAACAACGATCTGAAGACCCAACACTACAGTGGTGCTGAACAGCAATGCGCATCAACGCAGACTGAGCCTTAAGCAAGAGTCATCTTTCGGAGACAACATATATGCCTAAAATTACAGTTTTGCTCAAGTGTTTCTGCAGCACCAAGGCTTGGGTTCTTAGCATTTACAGCATTATGCTCGGTCTGCACAATAGGAAAATAATTTAATTTGCAAATTGAACGTGCTCTCAAAGGAGGTTCATGTAAGCCCCTGCTGCAATGACTTTTGCTTGCAGACTGTTGCCAAAATCCAACAGCTAGAAAACGGAGAGAAAAGACTGTATCCATAGCTGACAAAAACTGTGATTTAAAAAGCATTCAGTGGCAGTTTCCACAGCTTAGTACACCGGAAGACATGTTCTAGTGAGTCTGGGTTTGGCACTTCCAGACTGCACTGGCCCCAGGTATCTGCCCCCACCATCATGCCAGCAGCCACAGCTCCTGCCTGCAGCCAAGGCTGCTGGGCTGCACGAGCCTCTGCTGCACCAGTCCCACCTGCCAGCCCTGCTTAGCCCACTGATGGAGAGTTTCATCCATGGAGTCATGGAGTTGGCTTTGAGCTCCAACGTGGAGATGCAAGCACGGGTTTTCTTTTCTCAACCTTCTTCGGCCAGTGATTACCACTGACAGAGGGGTGAGGGCCAGTTCCCATTTTAGTGAACTGCCATATTACCACTGACAGAGGGGTGAGGGCCAGTTCACATACCTTAACAGTGTTCGATATTACGTGAGCTTATTCCCATTTTAGTGAACTGCCACGGTTTCAGGGGTTCCCCCACACACACCTCTGCGCATTTGCAAAGCTCAGCGTGTCCCCTGATCACTATCCAGATTACATTTGATCAAGCCACGAATCCAGACAATCAGTCCCTCACAAAGAACTAGTACACTATCCCCTGAGGGCTGAATATACTCTGCTTGCCAGAATACATACTTGGGGGCATACCTTTTCAGCCCTGAATAATTGCTAACAAGCCACCTTAGACACTAGGCAGAGAATACTCGTTTGGTCTGGACTCAAACACTGATTTGACAAAAAGATGCAGAAAGTCAACAGGAAACAAGAGGATTTACTCTACCAAGATGTCTTTTGATGTTTAAATGTTCCATTTCCTTATCAGTCTAATAAGAGCAAGCCCAACCCAACTTTTGCAAGCTCTCTGGCACGTAGATCTCCACTGGTACTCTTTTTGCCCCCTTTTTTTTTTTTTTTCTTTTTCTTCTCCCCACCCCTTTAAAGGCATTAGGTAAAGAAAAACAGAACAGCACAGAAGGAATTACTTAGATACAAGCAATCCCATTAGTCTACCTCTTCATCTCTTTCACAACACCAAGCTAAGTCTAGAACCATGAAGAGCAGAGGTAGAAATCTCTGGCAAGGGAGCCTCACCCTCCCCTCAAAAACCCCAACAATTTGGGCCTCTTACTTCACAGGAAAGAAAGAAAAGTTCCACTTACTAGCTGGACTGGACTCAGAACTACACTTGTCAGGTATGAGATGTACATTAGAAAGAAAAAATGTACTATAAACTTTGAGATTAAGCTGCTCTGTCTGGCAGAGGGAGCGTTTTGCACAGCAAAGCTGCTTTTGTTAAGGGTTCTGAACAAAAATGTTCTATAGCTAGAGTTTCCACCAGGGCGATACGATCGTTTTTAGCAACAAAAAATACATCTTTATGTCCGCATTTTTCACATTTCCAGCATTTTGTCTTTGTTCTACAGAATTCCCATTTAAAATCTCAACTGCTATTACTACCAATACACTTAACAGACACACTTTGATCATTTTCTCCATAGGTTTAATAAATTTTGGGTGTAAGAATATCTAAAAATGATCCAGTTACATTGATGAACACAACAACTTTAGCCTCCTGAAATTGATACTCTCTCCATTAATCCAGGCTTAGCATCTCAATCACTATTCAAGCCTTCAAAAGAACTATGAAATAATTAACATAAAACAAATGTTTCTGTTGCCTTCCCATGGCGAGTACTTCGCACTGT
>KL258025.1:0-11077 GCA_000699545.1 Podiceps cristatus | reverse complement strand
TCCCTTGGTAGGGAAAGAACTAGATACTGCATTAGGTCATCCCTTAACATAGACCATAGTAAGCCAAACTTCTTTCATATCCAGTGAACGTGCAAACCGTTTGACCTTTCCAACAGGACTACTAAAGACCTGGCAAGATCCACTTTTTAGCCTATGGGACTTCACATGAGGCATTGCATTTTACTTCAGGACTTTGTTACAGGCACAGCTGAGAGCAATTGCGAGAGTTCATACCTTCAAATACTTTCAATTACGCCATTTTCTCTTGCTTTTACTTTTACTAAGCTTAACTGTTTAAGCTGAAGTTTCTAATGCAAGACTGACTCAGAATGAGATAGAAACTATAATAATCCATAACAGAAAAATATTATGGACTACTTGAAATTTTCTGGCCCACATTAAAATGAAAACCACCACTCACTTAAGGAATGCATGGCATCTCCCTGTTTTTAGTGGGGACTCAACACTCGGTCCATCCTGAAGCTTAGTAGTATATAGGCAGAACAGGCACCCAAGTGTCACAGAACAATTAATTTCACTTCAAGTTTTCTGGGTTGTGAAACACTGAAGACTACTGGTTTCCCTGTGAAGTAAAAATAAGGGACTGACAGCAGCCCCTCTTTGTGCTCTGTGGCTGCTAACTATACTTTCCACCAGAGCTACCACTGGTGCAGCACCTGCTCATCTGCTTTGAGGGTGTGCATCACGATACAGTCTCCAGTTTATAACACGCTATTTTGTCCCCCTACTCCCTCTCTACTTGGGCCAGCGTACGCAGGAGACTCCCTGGTGGGAACTGCGCCGGTGTCCTAAAGTTGCAAAAGATGAAAAGCTACTGCGCGTGGGACCCGCGAGTGATGAACAAAGCTTCTCTGAGAAGACCATCGCAGCCCTAGCCTAGACCCACAATCACCTACCGACATACTTACAGCAGTAGCTTGTCTGCATTTAAGCCAGGCTAGCGGAGTTAGCGAGGCTAAGCCTCTTACCCGTCAGCATCACGCATCAGAGCAGCAGAACAGTATAAACTCCTTAAAGCCTTGCCTGTGTCAAGTCAAGACAGGAGCGCGAGCTACTTGCACCTCAGAGGACTCTGTGCCCCAAGTTCACAGCCTTTTTCTTCCACCCATGTCAACTCTTTAAGAAAAGGCAGTACCTCTCTGCAAATTCAGCGTGAGGACCTCTTAGAGTAAGGGAACCTGAACAGTTACTTTTGTCCTATTTTCCCTATTTTTACCGCCCCGAAGACCTGAATCATTCAAAGACTCATCTAACACTGGCCTTAGCAGCGGCCTCCTCTCCTCCTGTCTATTCTTGTAACAGCCACCCACAGAACTAACGTACTCCTATGTCTCATATTTGCTCAAACAAACCTCAGCCTCTTTTTTTTTTTTTTTTGGTTTTGACCACTGGTGGGAGAAATATCGCCTTTCCCATATTTCCACTGCTTTAGGCACATGACAGGCAGTTTTCACTTGCACTTTCCCTTATATTGATAAGGTATGAAATCTGTTCTTAAAAAGCCAAAACAAATGAGGGGGCAAAAAAAAAAGTCAACAATGTTATCTCCTGGCTCCATACCAAAGCCAAACAAACAAACCTTTCAACACCATGTGTCTTCTCACAATGCCTTCTGATAGCCATCGACCAATGAACAATGAGAAAAACAGTTATGCTAAAAATAGCAGTTACTATTCAATAAATGGTCCTGCTTTTTGGCCTCTGGAAGGACTGCCAATTTTGCATCTGCTCTGAACATCTAATCAGAGTTTATTTTTTCACTACATCTGTCTTTGAGAAGCAGACACTGCAAACAAATACTTTAATTTTTCCACCAAGAAATATTTAGCTTGCATTCCTCATACTGTAACTAAACGAAAGAGAGTTATCAGCGTTTTTTAATGTTAAAAGAATATGTTCACACATCACATCAGGTTTCTCCCCCAGTACAGTCAGCTTCACTTTTGGGGGCATGACATCAGTAGAGGAACTATTTTCAAGTAAGTTAGCTTCCTACTTGGTCTGAGGAGGTTGTCTGACAAATAAGGTCACGAACAGACGAGATGCAGAGTTTTTCTCCTGCCTCTTGTCCCCCATGCCCTCCCTTCTTCCCAACTCCACTGCAGCAATGGTCTTTAAATTGCACAGCAGTTTAAGCTTTATATGCTTTAAACTGCATAGCAGAATAGACGAGGGAAGGACAACAAACCGTCAGGGGACACACAGCCCTCTCTCCAATTTTCAGCACAAAGAGGTTAAACAGCGGTGGAAATAGAGGCAATCGGGAAATTACGTCTGTACCAACCGATCTCTCCTTCCATCTTCAATTTCAGCTGAGGAGCTCTCTGAAGGAGGATGTTCCTTGCAGGCAGCCACGTAAACTCTGAAGCACTAACCGGCACTCTTAGGACTTTCAGAAAAATCGCTCATATTAAACCACTTGTGCAGCTGGGAGCTTTACAACTGTCCATATTCCACTTAATTCCAAAAGAAAAACCTCTGTTCCTTCAGGACTTGGTGCAGAGAGGATACAAGACTTTGGCACTGGTGGCTCATTTGTCATTCTCAGTATGTTTTTCAATAAACCACATTTTGTAAACAGAATTAAACAGAACAGAGTAACACTTCTTACTTTGTATCTTGGCTAATCCCATCCATTTCATAAGCACCGATGGCTCCTGTAAAATGCAGCATTTCTTGCCCTGGGAGCAGGACCAGCAGGTAAGTGCCGTGGCCTCTGCAGGTCTCTCCGACCCCCTGCCAGGAAGCTGCAGTACCGGAACACATCTTCGGTTGTCATTTTGTGCAAACCATCACGACTCGGTAGCGAGGCAAAGAAGCACAGCAATGCCGGCAGCTGCCAGTTAGGGCTTAGTTAGTAGTTCTCAGTAGCTTCCAGGATGAAGCATAAGGTTACCGACACAATTATCATTAGCCAGGCCAGCAGTTGTTCTAGTGTTTCTCTCCTGTTTCACATGCCTGCTTGAAAGACCATTTCCCCAGCCCGCCACTGTAATAAACTTATTTCATACTTACACAAAACTTGATTTTACCAGAAATGACACATATGGCTTAATAAAATAATTCACACAAACACAAGGGCAAGAGGCTCAGCCAGACTCTAGACAATCAAAGCTGACCCACATACTCTAGGTCCATCCAAAGCATCATTTTCCTTTATTCCCTTCTTAACGTTATTTTCACAGATGTTAATGACTTTAAAAACTTGCTTCCAAATACTAAGAAGGCCAAAGACCAAAGCTTTGAATAAGCACGCGCCGTGCGAAACCAATCACGCACGCTCCATCCACGTAGCCAACTTGCTGGGTAACCATGTATGTACCTGAGCAGGAAGAAAGGAAAGCGGGAGGGCAGAGGAGAACTCCTCTGATAGCGACCTCCCGGTGCCGGCATGAAGAATGTCAGTACGCTCACGTAGGATGAATGCTGAGCAGCTGATGTGCTGCACACGCGCTCCCTACTTCGTCCCAAGGTGGGCTGCTCTTCCACCCACTCCCTGGGTCTACTGCTTGCCGGCAGATTCACAATCATGAAGTCTTCCATCAAGTAGAAGCTTGCAATAACACAGAAAAACATACTTGAATCGGATTAAATAATTAAAACTAAAAAACTACAAAAAGAAGGGGCTATTTCTAAGCAAGGGTGGGGAGGTGGAACCACAATACCACAACGAAAGGAGTTGTGGTAGAAAAACAGAGCTGTCAGTCAAGCATTTCAAGGCAACCGTATTCCATTTAATTCTTACAGGATGAAAAAGACAAATAGTGAAATAACTTCTGAAGGAAGATGGCTAGAGTTGCCACCAGGATTGAACAAAAAAGTAACTTTTAAATTTAAGAAAATGAATACATAGGATGTATTCATCCTATGTATTTGCATTAGGTAGGAGGCTATATAGTGCACAGAGGCAACGTTACTGTTCAAACTCTAGTTTCACTTCGGTATTTCCTTATTTCTAGTGGTAAATACCGCCATAAAACAGAGAAGAGCACTGTTCAGAGACCGCACTACAAGAACTTTGATAGGCTACAAGCAGTTCAAGCACATTTAGAACAAATACCTAAACCTCACACAAGCAATCACAACATAATGAACACATCACGAATACCAAACGCTATTTATTTCCATCTGCAGAGGACGGCAGATTTGACAATTCTAATGCTCCAGTCACGCTTACTGAGTTTATTCTGGTTATCTTAATTAAACACTGAGAACTAACCAACTCCTCAAAAAGTAAAGCAAATCTAATAAGCAAAGAACTCTAAAGCAGCACGTATTGTTCATGTAAACTACACAGACCATGTTGTAGGCATCATTAACCCCAAATTCTCTAAACGTAATACTTAGCCCACCCAAGAGCCACTCCAGGAATCCCACCTAGCAGTATATTTGGACTATTTTATCTGCAAAACCACATTTTCTTTATTCTAATTCAGCAGAAGATACAAACTCTCGTGCAAACAAATCTAGAAGGCAAAGATCTAACGAGTGTAGACCCAAGTTATTCCCAGATGGGACCTATCCCTAGCGTCAGTAGGATTTATACAAGACCACAGATCTACATGAATAACAGCAAAAGCAATCATGATCAAAACCAAAATAATTCAGCTGCATTTGTTTTGGTCCGATAGTCTTTTTTTTTGACCCACCTGTTATTTAGAATAACATCTTGCAAGTTGGAAATAAATTTTGTTTGGAAATAACCAAGAAACAAAGAGACCCATGATGCAATTCTTTCAGCGTAGCCAACACCTAAAGCGTTAGGACAATGTCTCCCAAACCTACCAGGTGGAGATGGAGATACCGCCATAGATACCTATGAAGTCGCTGCCCTTTTCAGTGGTCTGTGTCGATTCAGAAGCAATCAATTCATTCATATGAAGACGATCGCATTATGGCAAACATCGTTTCACACGACTACAGGTATTACAGACAGATGGACAGACATTAAGCTTTTTTTTTTCCATAGGGAAAAAGCCTGAATCTTCGTCATTTCCTACAATAGCTACTTTACAGCTACCAGAACAGATTTAACCTTGCGTCTCAGCAACTTGTTCTTATCTGCTCTAGCTTTCCATTTTTCCCATTTTGCATCACAACATAGATCTTGAAGGAACAAGGAGAACACTTGCTTCTTTAATTAATGTGAAATGCCATGATGAAAAAGTAAGAACAGCAACTCAGAACAATCCAAATTTGCATACCTTGGCTCCCGTAATTTCTACCTTCTTGACTGCGGGCTAACTGGTCGGTTTACAACCACTCGTTACACAAGTACCACTACAGAATAAACTACCCGGGAGCCTTACGGTACAGTTACATGTGGTGGCCTGAGCCACTTTAACACTTGGCTGTCAATAAAAGATGTAGATCCACTATCTCAGCCCACCCTTTGTACCTGGTTGAAGGGTAAAGATCAAATTGTTTTACTTTCAGAACAGCTTCCTTCCCACTGACCCCTCTTTTGCGAGGGCCATACCCCCCACCGCGCTCCCATCCCTGCTCCCACCCTACCTCAGCTTCCCGGTGTGGAATTCCTGACCCGTGTAGAGGCACTCTGGGGCTCAGACAGATGCCTTTGAAACGGAGGGAGGAGGACTGGGAAAAGCCACAAAGTCCAGCCAGGCACAAGCAGAGGTAACACGTACTGCACGCGTTTTTGCTGAACTGATTTACGCCATCAACTATAGGCTACATCCCCAACTTCACTTTATTTACCATAAAACATGTGCAGCTGTGTAAGTAAACGTAGCAACTATAAAGTACTAAGAGCGCTATATGAAGTGACATAACCCTGCAATAACTGTTGCTATTGGTCATGATGTTGCAACTATTTGTGCTATACTAGCATAACTCTAAGCATAAATATGCCCATTTAAACCACATTCTACACAAAGCTGAATGACTTACTAAAAACTTTCTCCAAGCAACCATACGAGATCTTAATTTGTTTAAATCATTAGTAAAAAAAGATTGGCTTTGCAGATAAACAGCTTTTAAAACCAGTGTATTTTCTGTGCTTCATAAACTGTACTTTAGTTGAACTTAATTTCAAGGAGTTGAAACTAAAGCAGGAAATTAGCCCCCCAGCAGCACAGACAGATTCATCCTCAGCATCTAGAGGACAAATAAAAATAATAATAAAAAAAAAAGTCCTCCTTGCCAAAGAACATAATTCTGCTGTCTCATTACTGTTTTGCTAAAATAATTTAATTAGCAGTCTCCAACTACAGGAAGGCATTTATGCTTCATCAGGAAAAGAAGGGCTGGGAGGGTGAATGGTACATGCTGTTCTAGCATACCAGGAACACGGCATTGAATTCTTCCAGCTATTGGGCCAAAGCTGGCTTGGCATACCAGAACTAAGCACATTTTTTATCCAGAAGGAAAAAAAAAAAAAAGGCACCAGGCAGTCTAATATTTGTATACTTTTAACTGCAAATTAGAAGAAAACAGTTCAGAAGAGGAGCACTGCTGAAGTATAACGCATGAATTGGATATTGTGCTTCCCCCTCCCACACATAAAAGTCCTAAAACCGCCCTGGTCCCCATCTTTCATTACATTCTGCTCTTGTGGGCGCTGACATTTGTCATCGGGGAATCCCATAACCGAGGCTTTTATATGTAGCTATTTAGACCAATTCCCCGAGGCTACTCCGTGCGACAGTATATTTGATTCCTGCAATGAAGAAGTAGTCTAGGCTAATTTCAACACACGTTTCCTCTTTAGAAACATTTAGAAGGGAAGCCTGCTTACAGCAAGACTGCACTCTGGATCTCCAGGACTGCAGAGGCCCCTACAAAAAAAGGATTACCCCTTCCTAAAACTGGTTGTTTACTGTACTTTACTGCCTACAGCGCTTAATTGCTCAGCAGTACCATGCACACGTACCCTACGTGAGCAAAAGCCTATGTTTTCGCAAATCCTTGTCGCGAGAGCACTTCTACCGTCAAATCAGAAGAGCACTATCTGCATCCCCAATTCAAATTTTACATTAGCACGGGAGTAACCAGCTACTGAACAAGAAACTGAGTTACAGTTTAGCTTGAAAATCCCTGGAATTTAAGAATAAACGCCTTCTCAACCCCTTTTTTGCTCAGATATCAGCTGTATTCATCTGCACACAGCTCTCCAGTCCATTTTAACCATATAAAAATAATTCTGCGGAGCCAAGCTGTATTTTAACTTCACCAGCAAAATCTGCCTGTGGATCGGATAAGCCAAGTCTAAATGAACTGGCAGAGTTTGAATCACTAGTTGAGACTGGCTAAAAATATTGCCATGATGCATAAACCCAAATAGAAACCTGCTCCGTCTCCCAGGGCGGTATTAATTCTGCAGATCCAACAGGTGTAAAAAATAATTTATCTTTGTCACTGAACTACATGAATATTCAGGAGGGGAGGAGCGCTGTCGGCAGAGAAGATGCCATTTGTACATAAATGCTTCCAGGCTGCAAATCGTATTTAAAGGCGCCAGGGTATGGAGCCATCAGAAGCCAGTTTCCTCACCCAGAAACTTCCACTGACGCTATAAATTCAATACTGCAAAGTTTGTCCCTATATTTTATAGGTGAAGTGCTTCCGTCATCTGAGAAAGGCTTTGAAACTCGGCCCACATCGAAAGAGAAGCCTTCCCTGAAAATGTGGTTTGAAAGTAGGAAATCAGTTAGCGCCTGAGTACAAAGATCACATTTGTTTTGACTTAGTTCCTCAAAGCCTTTGGTTGTCAGTTCTGAGCACAGTCTGTAGAAGTGAGAAAGCGGCATGTTCAGTCAGGCACATATTGATGAATCGCTATTTACAACTACTGTCATTTAAGTGCCTTTTTATTGTAAATAGCAGGATTTGCAAGAACAGACACCAGAAGATCCCCGAGCTGCTAAGAGCTGCTGAATAAACAAGGGTAGCACGAGTGATTTCCGCCCCCCCAGTGATTTTCCCCCGCTGCCTCATTCGAGCCGCACAGGCTCAGCCCTGCACAGAAAATCTCCCCTTTCCTGCCAGCCTCCAGCTTCTGCACCTCTGTGTTCTGGGTGGGAGCCCAGAGGGGAATTCAAGGGTGGTTTCTTTTGTTTGTTGCATAAATAAATGCAGGTAAAACAACCATTTCCAATTAACACGTCCTAAGACAATCTTGTTGGAGCCTTCAGACAATAAAGAAGATTTATTTTCCCAGCTTTCCACACAACCCCCCCACCCTCAACAGCTCTCCACGCCACAGGGCAAGTTGAACCCCAGCATCTGTAATTATGGGCTTTGCATACTTACAGCTGAAGGTTGCAGGTTGGCCACAGCGTAAGAGGCAAAGGCACTTACCCGAGAGATAGACAGAGGCATGTTGAAATCCTTGCCCCCTTGAAGTCTGAAACCCCAAGGAGCCGGGCCGACCAAAGACACGCTGTAGTTGCTCATGGTGTTTAGTATTCAAGGATCAAATCCAACGAACCAAGGCCTGTGGAACAGGATTAGAGTTTTTTATTTAAAAGACGATAAAAACAAAAGGTACTGTCTACGACTCTGAAAGTCTTCCTTCTTTGTCTGTGTTCCCTCCATAGTGTAAGAACAGCCAAAAAAAAAAAAAAAAAAAAAAATCACACCAGGTCTGTCATTACTTGTGCTTTTACTGCTCGTGGTTTGCTTTCCTCTATAGCTTAGGAAGAAACATATCTAGAGAACACCTAACACAGACTTAGGACTTTGAGAATTTCTGGTTCTTACTAACAAAATATGGCAAGGGAAAAAAAACAACACCCAATATTAAAGCTCATCTTAAAAAAAAAAAAAAAAAAAAAAAAAGTCACTGTTGAGACAAGCATGAATTGACAGTATAAGTTAAATCTGAGTATGGAAGAAATTAGCAGTACTGGCACATTCTTTTCTAACGAAATGAGTATCATATGCTGCCATGTCATCAGCTCAAAGCTTGTTTCTAAACACATCATGTTTTGACAGTTTCAAAACAATGTCAAGACATCACAGCTTTGAAGTTCATCAGGAGAAAATAAAATCCCTGTGACTTTTTTTTAATTTTTATGGTGTAGCTTCATATTGGCAGAATAACGCTACAGACAAAACAGATACTAAAACCAACCCTCAAACGAAAGCTGTGAACTAAAGCGAAACACCCACAGCCACAGCGTAAAGCTGAAGCAGCAAAACCCAAGCATCTCCCTCCCCACACACACAGCCAACAAATTACCTTTAAAAGGCAACCCAGACACTAAATTGCTGTTCAGCGTCAAAGATAAGGGCTTCAGTTTCACCTCGGAGAAGTATCGCGACAATGACATCTTAGGTAGTGGATCCGGCTATTTTTGTAGGAAGCCGGGCAGGAGCACACCAGGGCGGGCTGGTGTAAGACTACACCGGGGCACAGCCAGATTCCATCCTCATATAGGGACATTTAAGGTGGACCTTCAGTCAAGTGGGAGCGAGTGGGGCTGCAAACCCAAAGCCCAACTATACCTGTTCATAAACTGCGGGGGGAGGGGGGAAGCTGTGCCATTTTGGGAGGGGAGGCGGCGGATTTTGGCCAAGGCAGCCCAGCCTCGCGGACCTTCGGAGAGGGGCTGTTGCGTGGGCAGGACATTTAATGTCACACACACACCCCGAGAAAGCCCTGGGGAACACACCAGAACCGCCGAGATCCCGCTGCTCACGCCTAAAGCCAACAACAAACTTTATTGGCACCGATGGCCGCTCAGGTAGCCAGAACGGGGCTGCCAGCATTGGGCAGAACAAGATACCGACTAGGCAGCAGAACTGGGAGCTGTAACCCGGGTGCCTGGGTACCTGGGCCACTCCTGACATAGCATCACAGAATGGTTTGGGTGGGAAGGGACCCCCCCGAGCCCATCTAGTCCCACCCCCTGCAGTGAGCAGGGACACCATTACCCAGAGCAGGTCGCTCACAGCCCCGTCCAACCTGGGCTTGAATGTTTCCAGGGATGGGGCCTCCACCACCTCTCTGGGCAACCCCTTCAAGTGTTTCATCACCCTCATCGTAAAGAATTTCTTCCTTATATCCACCCTAAACCTGCCCTGTTTCAGTTTAAAACCATCACCCCTTGTCCCGTCACCGCCGTCCCCACTGAAAAGATTTTCCCCATCTTTTCTATAGGCCCCCTTTAAGCACTGAAAGGATGACAACATGCCCCTGCCTGCTGGCACCCAAAGGGGCAGCTCTGACGCCAACTCAACCCGGCCTTAAAAGTCTCAGCAAGCACCAGTGTACAGAGGGGGAAAACGTGCACCGCTGAGCTTTCATGGGGCTGGAGAGGAGAGGGGAAAAAAAAGAAAAAAAAAAGGAAAAAAAAAGAAAAAAAAGCCTCCTCCAAATTCCAGCCAGGAGCCTTAGCAGACTCTCACCACCGAAACGAGAACTACAACTTGTTTAATTGCACCGTGCGCAGAAATCCTCGTAAAATGGGGATTTTAATTAGTCACAGATTTCTTTCCATATAAAAATACAAATTCTTGTCGTTCCCTTCTGAATGAAACCCACCACGCTAACAGGTCCCCGGGTATGAGAAACCGCGGAAAAGCGAAGCAGGTCTTGGCGACCACCCACCTGCAGCTCCCGGCACAGGCTTGACCTATGAGCCGAAACCGAAGCGCTTCGCACCTTACTTCGTCAGCCGAGTAACAACCGCTGGCGACGATAACAGATTTTGTTATTCTACGGGGAAAGAGGAGGTTATCGTAGAGAAGGATGCTGTTCGTTTTCACTCGCAGCAGCGAGGAATAGGCGGGAAGAGGCTGCATCACGCATCTTTCCCCCCTCACCCCCTCGATTCTGCCCTGTGTGCATCTCGCCGACACACCGGGAAAGGAGGGCAGACAAAGGGGAGCCCTTTAAAGTTTAATTTAAAGACATCTCTTTTTAAAAAGGAAAAAAAAAAAAAATACGCTAGAGCAACATCTAAGAGAAAGCACTGCAACCCACCGACCCCGCTTCACGCGGGGAGCGTTGCGCAAACCAACCCGCGAAGGGCGAAACGGTGCGACTTCGGTTGAGGTGGTCGAACGCCCGGCGGATCCGCTTCGGAAAGGG
>KL258024.1:72631-87705 GCA_000699545.1 Podiceps cristatus | reverse complement strand
CCCAGGATACCGTTGGCCTTCCGAGCTGAAGCTAGGTGAGAAAACCTTTTTTTGTTCCTTGCTGTTGGAGACAAGGGATACCTTTGCTAATGGTGAGAGGAGTGCATTATGCTGTTTGCAGCTCATTCATGAGAAGGCTCAGAACAAGAACTGGGAAATAATGTCATATAATAGCTGACACACTATCTTCACAGAAGAGAGTCATGCTAGCACCTATAAATCAGTTTTGGTACAGTGCATCATCAGACATGCAACCTTTTTTAAGGTGATAATTCCCACAATTTGGGTATTGACCTTGTTCTATGTTGTACAGACTTGAAATCTGTGTTTTTTGAATGATCCCCACAGGTGGGACATTTCTAATGTGAAATCATGCTGTGAGACACCTCTGAGTGTGCTGGAAAGATGGAATTATAAATATTCATTGCTTTTGCAACCTTGGGCTATGAATGTTTCAAATTTTATAAGCTAAGCAGAACTGGGCCTAGTCATAAAAAAAAAAAAATCACAACTTTGGTAAATTCAGGTGATAAATAAAGCAGAATGGGTACAAAAAATGAGACTTTTTTCTGCTAGGCTGATTTTGAAACAACATGCCAATTTGACTAGGAGAAGTACATAGGCTCAATATAAAATCTAATCACTTATGACAAAACAAGTTCAGGCTAGATTTCCCCTTCCTTGGAAAGACAATAACTGCTTTTTGGTCCAGTTTCATCACTGAAGAACAAAACACTGTGATCATCTCACAATTTACCTCCCAGGTCTGAGGAACAAGTGTGGGCTCCCCCATGCTGTCCCATCCCTTCCCATGGTGGGACCCTGACCACCAGCCATGGGAAATACAATCAGCAGTGACCACATCATGAGTCTAGAGAAAAACCTGGCTTGAATCTTGTGTAATGCCACCAGCAGTTTCTTTCAACTGCACATCTGACAAGCAAGGAATGAAGGACAAGAGGAGCTCATTTTGTTTCTTTCCTACTTAATTTGTCCAGGTACAGGAGGAATCATTAATGCTTGCCCTCTGCCTGTGCTCTGCAACGAGATATGGCAAAGCTCAGTCCTCAAGCGTTCTTCCTGTGACCAGGCTCAAATGTGTTTGTTTTGGTTTGGTTTGTTTTTTTTTTTTCTTAAAGACTAGTTTTGCAGGTAAATTATCTCAATGGAAACTATAATCTTATATGCCTCCTTCTGACCATTGATGGACTCCCCAGGTTTATGTGGCAGAAGTTCAACATGAAACCCTGCTGCTGCCAGATTCATGGGATCACCCTGCCAGAGTCTGCAAATCATAACCCTGTGCAACTCAGAGCATAATGGTTTTCCCACTGTCACAGGTGAATCTCCAAATCTCTACACCACTAGCTATTGAGTGCTTTTCCTCCTCACCCTTTTTTTTTTTTTTTTTTTTTTTTAAACCAGCCCCCCCTTTTTTTTTTTTTTTTTTTTAAAAAAAACCAGGAAAGACTCTAATATCAAAAGATGATCATATTTTCCAAAAATGGAATCCATGTTTCCAGTCAGCTCTGAGCTCATCTTTAAAATGCAACACCCCCCCAAAAAAAAACTAACACAGAGCTCAAGCTGAGCTCATCTTTAAAATGCAACACCCCCCCCCAAAAAAACTAACACAGAGCTCAACTACCTTAAAGCCCCTCTTTGTTTGTGATTTGTTAAGCATTATGAATTTGGTGGAGAAATCAGGGATGGCTGCCTCAAAGGCAACTGGCAGGAGTGAATTCTCGAGATTTGTCATGGTGACACATGGTAGCACAAGACATAAAAACATGTTCAACATGTAGATCCACATCTAGGCAAACTCTACTGCTAATGCCCCTTTTTCCCTCTCTACGCAAGAGCTTGGTGTTGCTGGGGAAAACAAGAGATTTTGCAATTAAACAGATGAAAATTTGATAATCCCCAATGACCTATTTTGTTAGAAGATTATGGGATTGTGTAAATCAGTGTGTGTTTCATAATGACTACTGCATAAAAGTGCTTAGATATGTATAGCCAGGACAGCCAAGGCAGGAGCTGAATCTGGGACTCCCCCGTCTCTCTCTTTCTTGCTATTTCTTTTAGAGAAACAGGATTTTACTGAAATCTCCTGGAGTGTATCCTACTGTCACCTGCAGTTCAAGTTCCATCACACTTTAACTGTTAGAAGGACTTACCCCCTGCCCAGGGACACCCTACCTGAGATGGGATCCTCAGGATTATTCCTGTGTGACTCAGGAGGTAGTTCTTCTGTTTCTGCCACTACACCAATTTTCTGTTTTTTCCCAGTGTGCCAGCTGAGCTATTTATGTAGCTGCAGTGGAAAACAAATCAGTGAAATGTTGCCAATTATAAACATGATCCTTTTAACAATTTTTATTATCATGAACCTAAAAGGAGAGAGCAAAGGGGGAAACGTTTTAAACTACTTTCCCCGCCAGACAATGATGCTGGACGGTCTCCTTTTTGATATGACAGGCCCAAAGTATAATGTCTCTGTAAGACACTTTCCTGGTACGTGTGCCTCTCTAATGGGGCTTAAGGACACCTTCTTCTGTCCTCGAACAAAGTACAAAGCAAGTGAGGAAACGGTTAAAGTCACAAAAATCTTTTCTCCAGGATCTGGCCTGCAGCTTGTCTCCCCCCCCCCCAACTTATGTGATGACTCATATGCATTTACATTCCCCACATTTCACATGGCATCTGCTGCTACACATTTGTTGCAGGATCTTGTCTTTGAACAGCTGGTGACAACCCACTTCCTCTTGCTTTCTTCAGTAGAGATTTTTCAATTGTTTCTTGTTTTGATGTGAGACCCAGTGTTGGAAAAACAATCCCATTTACCCTGATTAGAACCAGCCATTTAAACACTTGCCAATTAACAACCCATTTGTTATTTTTCTAAGGATGCAGGAAATACTTTCCCTTTCTCTCCTTTCACTTTCTTCAGATGTGATTCCACATAAGCAGAACAAAATCAAGCACTTCTTATATAAAATGTTATTAATATTTGCCTTGTTCTCCCCCTTCCTTTTGTCCTACAGAGCTGGAGATGAAGGGATCCTTTGCTTTTTTCAAACTAAGCGTAATTAGCTTGATGTCATGATAACTATGCTGCCTCCTTACATATAGAGAAAATGTTACTAATGATGAGTGTTACAGACGTGACCTTCAGAAAAGCAAACGGGAGAACATCACACTCACATTAGCAACAATGATACAAAAAGTGATTAATTTTAGTTACTTGGTGCCAATTCTACTAACAGGTATTAAGAAAAATAATTTAACATGTATATGCTTTCAGCAAAATTAGGGAGAGTCTGGTTTATACTAGTCAAGTACCCCCAGTGAAACAGAAATCTTTTTTTCAGGGACTTGAGCTCAACTACCTCTATGAAATCATACACTGTTTTTATACTTTTTCCAAAAAGTATGTACTAAAAATGGAGCTTAATGCTTAGCTACTGGTTTTTTTTCTTTTTGTCCTATCATTCAACACATCTGGATTTCCTTGCCAGGAACTACTTTTATTACATAAATATTTTAAGGAGCTACTAAACCTTCAGGTGAGACCATCTTGTTTCCATTTTTTAAAGCACAGTTACTTATTGCAGGTAACTCCAATAGCAGTTATTTGAGAAACTGCATATAATCCTATTAGACCTAAAGGCAATAAAGGTAAGGGCTTTTCTGCTTTAAAATGTTTGCTGTGTTTGTTACTGACTCGATGGCTATATCATTCTGCAGGAATTTTCCAATTTCCTTTTCATAATTCAAGTTGAAGTTACAATCTGTATTGTTCAGACTGTGCTGTACTGTTTATTCCCATAAGCAGTATCTGCGCATATTTTCACCTGTACTTTGCCTATCCCTTAAAACATAGATATACTTACGGTATGTGGCTATTTCGGTGTTCTGCACCTCCCCACAAAAGTATCTTTTACAACCCTTGCATGCTCTGTGTTGAGTTTTCCCTTGTAAATGCCATGGAGTGTCTGGCTGCAAGAGGAAGGGGTTTTCTTGAAGGGCTGGGCATGTTGAATGGCCCTCTCTAATAAACCGTTCCTTGGGTCCTGAATTTAAATACTGAATAAGCCCATACATTTACTGAACAGTTTCCAAATTTGTTTTTTATTTGTTTGTTTCCTGTGGCAAAGGAGGATTTCAAATCACTTTGCTGCTCAGGGGAAATTGAAAACAGGGTCTATTTTTGGTTCTCATTTGACTTCCCAAGATGGATCGGTTGAAACCTGTTACAACACTAATTTACTTAAAGATGTATTATGTGCACTTTGCTAAAATGCTGAGGGGAAAAAGATTTGTTTTTGCAGTTGTTTGGCCTGAAGCCACGATTCCCCATGAAGCTGGATGAAGAAGCCAGAAGAGAATTACCCACATATTTTTATGCATACAGCATTGTTGAACCAACTGGCTTGTGAACCTGTGCCCTTCTTAAAATACATTTAAAAAGACAGTTGGGGGGCTACAAATGGGCTAAAGGCGCACCCTTTCTCTGTAGCTCTGCAAATCAAGGACTGATGTGGAGCTTTTGGATGAATCTGCTCCCCAGACCTGGTGTCAAAACAAAACATTCCTGCCTTATACCCAGAGATGAAAATTTTCTCATTTCCTGAAATGCAGTGCAAGTGCAAAGAGAGATGCTAAAAGCCTTGATGTTCATTTTTTTGGGGGGGTGGACACAAACCATAAAGGTTAGTTAAACATAACTGTTAGATAATTCTTACTGTATTGGCTGTAATTTCCACTTGAGCACACCTGCAGTCCGTGGTGCTCTCGAGTTGAATGTATAACATCTCTTGATCCCCAGGGCAGTATTGGTAACAATTTACAGTGTGGCAACCTCTGTTATGCCTGCTCTATGAATAGCAGTGTCATTTGTCATGTATTTGAAAGGACTGCCTGTTCACATAGCTGATGACAAATTTTAGGTTGAGATAGATTTGTCCTCTAGTTCACAGACTGGCTCTTTTTTCCTCCTGCAGTGCCATTCACCGCAGGCTAACCCTTCCGTGCCCTTTCCATTCTCTGAAAGAAGGCAGATCTGCAGATAATTGGGTATTCAACATCTGTGTTTCAATTATCATATTGTTTGAGGTGTCTGATGCTTTACTGAATGTTTCTCAAGTAGTTCTCTTCATTATTTACTATTGCAGAGCTGGGGTAAACTTGTTTGCTTCTCCTTTTCTCTCTGCCTGAATTTCATTTCAGAACGCAATTGCAGATAAAAGAGAGAGAGATTTCAGAGTCCTAATCACATGCTGCTGTTGTTGGCTTTGTTGCTGCAAGTGGCAACATCGAGTATACTTTACCTTACACTATATGAAATGCCAAGAGCAGAATACATTATTTTTATTGTGATGTAATTTTTTTTTTGGTGAGTTTTTCCAGAGCAGGCCTATCTGAAAGCCATGATAGTTGTATTCAGCAAGGATTTATCTATAATATTTAATTACAGGAGTTCTGCATACATATACATAATGTATTGGAGGGTTTTGTGGTGAGAAAACAGCTCAGGGCACAAACAACAGTATCTCACTTCTTTCCCTCTCTCCTGTCAATTACCCTTGAGTCATCCCACTTGCTTAAACTTCAGGTCAATAAAACGAATTTCAAAGCAGAATCCAGTATCTGCTGAGACACTAACTCAGCCTAAGTGTGGCTGTCGAAAGTGCATATTTTTTCATCATCCTTTTTTCCTAATGGATTGTTGTTCTGATTTTCTTCTACAGAGGAATCCTAATGCACGTTCAATATGGTTTCATTTAAAGAATTTCTGCATGCCCTCCATTTCTATCAGCATGCACTTTATTTCTGTGTGTGTAATGCCGGGGAAGAATCGTCAGTATCATTTGTACAATTTGCAAAAATCATCAGGTCCTGAAAGGGCTAAGTGTATCATAGAAGTTTTTATAAGATTGATAGACTGTCATTATGGAGAACAATAGTAAATATTTCATCATGTATTCTGGAGCTTACAGAATACTCTTACTTATTTTATTGTTAGATTCAATAACACTATAGCATGCTGTATGTGATAGGCAGTGTCAGTTCTTATAAAACTGAAAATTTCCCTCTCTTTTCATATTTGATTTTGATGGAAAATTAGGCAAAATGTCAAAATGTTGGAGTTCCATTAAATTTGAACAGAAATATTGGACATTTTCAATCAAAAGAAAATATTTTTTACATTCCTGAAACAGAAGAGATTTGCTTTGGAAGTTCCTGTAGTTGAAAGAGAGTTATAGTACTGGTCCTTATTTGATTTCATGTTTCCCAGCTGCTTCTACAGTCCCCAAAGTGAACTATAGGATTGTCATACTATAATACCACATGGAAGACGTACATCCTGAGAGATACAGTTCATTAGAGTCCTTTAGAGATCTCTGCCCTGCAAAGAATAGAGCTGGAATTAAAAAGTAAACAATACATACAGTGTAACCCACAAGCATTTGGATCTTCCATGTTTTCCAGTATATTTCAGTTGAGTATTTCTACTAGGCTCTACTCATTACTCTATTTCCAGGTATGTGGAATACTACATTATATATAATAATTACTCCATTATAGATAAAAATTTCAAAGGGATCACAGCTTTTTCTCTTGTTTTAGGGAATACCACATAGAGAAGGTTGAAGTGGGTGTACAATCTTTCAATCCACAAGTGCGTCTTCTGAGAATGGAGAGCAATAGTGTAGTACAGATTTTAGGGAGAAACATACTGCATTACAGTGACCCAGTGCCCAAAAACGTCCTGACCACATACTAGTGACATTGTTCAATGACAAATTGTCCTGCGTGCAGAGCTGTGTTGGCAGGCAGTCGGGCCAGGTACTTGTCCAGGTTTTCCACAGACTAGGTCAAGTAGTGTTACAACTTATCCTGTGCAGGGTGAGAGACAAGAAGGTGCCCAGGCTTGAGCCTTAGCCTTTTTTGAGGAACCTCCTGGGTCTAATGCCATCCCTGAGCACAGTCAGTAGTTCTTAAAAGAGTAAAACCTTCCAGAACATTGAGTCCAACTTTATTTGGACTTTGGATACCATATAATTATATTTGGTAATGGATACTATACCTTCCATTTTTTTTAGGACCTGGTTTCAGTTTAACTCCATCTCCAATGGTGGCTGCCATATTTAAGGAAAAAATAAACCAAAACAAAAAGGAAAATGGGAAAAAATGGAGAGTTAGATGCTCTTTATTGTTTCTATATGGATACACCAAATAAAATATGGTGTGTCTGGTACACCCAAAACTTTCATTGGACACGTGAAGAAAAGATAATAGCAGGTCTTTAATTTGATTTTTTTTTTCCCAAAAATTGTCTTCTTTCTTTTCAGGAACATGAAAAAGAAGCTAAGTAGGCCTCAGTTTCTGTTGGCCAAAAATATTTTGAGTCCTTCAAAGTTAAGCATACATTTGGGCACAAGAAGCAGAAGATACAATTTCATTTTCTTCTTTGAACATACTCTGGTGAAAGGCTTGCTGACCTTTTATGAAAGATGGCTTCCTGAGTTTACATTGAATTTCCGTTCTTCCCCCTCTGCAGATCCGTCTGTCTTCTGTTTATAGAGAGTAAATCATCATACCTCCTTGGATTGAAGAACCCAACTAGCCCTTCATCTCTGATTTTCTCTTCCACCAGCTGTTCATCGTATGCTTTGATGGGCAAATCTACCCATCAAAGACAAGGATTAGACACCTATATGTACTTATGATTGTAATCGTATTGCAAACTATTTTATAGATGCAAGTACAGTGATAGGAAAAATCATCTGCTGAAAAAAAAGTTGGAATACAGACTTCCTGTTTATTCCTAAACATACAGAGCTTTGTCTATTTCTTCATAAATAAGTATGCACCCAATTTTATTACGAGCATTAAAAAGTAATGATCTGATCTTTCGCTCCCCATATTGCTATTTGTTCCACGTCAGCAGCCTCATAACAGATTCATTGGCCCCTAAGCAACAGCTTGTCACAAGCAAGAGACAAATGCTCAGAGAGCTTTCCCTCTGTTTGATCCTTGTAATCAACTTTATTTCCTCTACAGAATTCCAATTATCGCATTAAACAATGAGTCAGGATGCTTATATTGATACAGGTGCCTTAATTGGTTAATTTATACTCATGCCAGCCCCAGCTAAGAATTCATTTCCCTGAGGCCTCCTTAGATAACCATAGTCCCTCCTAAGCCGTAAAGGTAATTCCTAGCAGGCACAGGACTTGAGCATAATGTTTAGACCTACACACAAGCACTCCTCACCACACACTAGTCTGTGTTTAACCACACATATACATGTTGCTGAGCTTTTGCTTGCTTCTACCTTATAATTTCTAACCTATTTAGGTTTAAGTATAAGACTACAATTCTACAACACTGACTGTATGCTTTTAAAACCAATTTGCAAGAAAAAAGTTCTAATAATATTGCTTTTTTTAGTAGCACTCCAAAGCAATTAAACACTTCTTATTAGAAGCCATCAAATTGAGCTGCAGTCTATCATATACGCATTTATTTGCATATGCTGTGGGGTGAGTGACATCATTTTCATTATTGACTTATGAAGATGGAAATAACAGACGGATTATTTACTGAACTGTCTTTAACTCTGCATCAACCAAAATACCTAATTAAATGTATAACAAATTTCACTGACACAAGCTGGGAGATTTTAAAACCAAGGTGAAGAGAAGGACGAGCACTACTCTGCTCTGTAAGACCGATTCTCACTATGGCAGGAAAATAGGATATCTAGTCTTGTAAATCATCAGAAGAACCAGACAGAACCACAGGTAGATTTAAAGAAAAAAAATTCCAAGGATATCAGTTTTTCAGGACCAGACAAACCCACTAGTGAACTGCCAGAATTATGATTTCTCCAAACGTAGATCCTGATGAATGTCATGAGCAGGAATTTCTGCTATAGTCCCTAAAAGTAAGTTCCTAAAGGAGCTATAGAAGAATTAAGTGCCCTAAGCAGGAGAGTATAATAGTTATTCCCTGACTTCCATTTCCAGTTTAGGTTACTTCACCTATTTAATTTCTTTCCCTCTGCTGATGTAAATTAAGAACTCACCCCTCCTTAGTCTGCTGTATTAGCTGGCAGCTTGCATGCGGGAACGGCTGAGAAGGCGGCAGTGTCATCTCTGTTTCGCAGATGTAGTACTGTACTTGCCAAAGGTGGCAGTTTGTAGAGGGCAAGCAACTTAACCTGCATCGTTTGAGTTGCAGACTAACATCCAAGATGTGGGATGATTCTGATTTTCTGTTCATTGGCATGTATCTCTGTTTATCCTTTCTGAGGACAAATTCAGTTCATATAAAGTAAATTAAATAAGTAGTTTCTGCTAATGGCCACATAAAATACCTATTTTGCATTCTCTGTCTCTTCTGGCTCAACTGTATGACCTGATACTTCCCTGAAATGTGCTAAAAGCTTCACATGCATATAATTTCAAGTAAGTAATGTAGTTTGACTGGAAAACCCCCATTCACTGCAACAACATAGTGGTATCTGCAGATGACACATTCCAGCAAAGCATCTTTTTATACACACAAGCTAACAGGGAAAATTTGTCAGTGGCTTAGTCACCATTCAGTTGAATCACCAATCTCTTTTAAAAAAATAGCATGGTTTCAGGGAGGGTGTTCGTCTCCCCTTTAGTAAATTAGATGAAACGCAATACAACAGGTATTCTGCAGAGGTATATTTTCGGATAGGAAAGAAATCTTTTTCTCCTTGTGGGTATTGACTAATATTTTATATTGCTCAAGTAGCATCTTTGATAGACTAGGGTGCCGTATGAAATAGTGTCATTTATAAATGTGCCATCTTCAGGGACACTGCTTCTGGGAACGATCACAAAAACAGTGAGTCTTCTCCTCCCAGGCACAAATGAACTGTATAAAACAAGTTCACAAAAAGCGGAATCTCCACACGTGAGTAACACCTGCATTCAGAAGGACCACCTAAGGTGGTGACTTAGTCCCGCGACTAAGCTGCCCTTTTGCCTAGGCTCCCCAAAACCAGCAGCTGGAGCACTGTGACTCGAGCACAAAGCAATTCCTAAAGAACACAAATACGTTTTGCAATTCTGCTTCCTAAGAAATTCAGCCTGGATCTTTTCCTCCTTTTTTTTTTTTTTTTTTTTTTTTTTTTTTTTTTTTTTTTTTTTTTTTTTCTTTTTTTTTCCCCCAAAGGATCCATTGAGAAGTTAATTCTGTATTTCTGCAAATGTATGTGGTAGTATCTGGTATTTTGATTCGTTTCATACAGTGTGTACCTTTAATGCCTTCTGTGAAAAATGTGTTCAGAAAGAGGGCAAACAGATGAACCAGTCTGGGTTACTTGATGACTTATCCAAGCTTTCATCTCAAGGTCAAAATGCAGCAGTTCTGAAAGTCAGAGCTGAGTAAATTCCAGCAGGTGCAGCATGTTCACCAGGAATATCAGAATTTGTGAATTTTTGTTTCTCCTCATTGGTTAAGTATGAGAATATCCTATCACTGGGACATATCCAAAGTTTCTTTCCTGGTTTCTCTGATACCTACAAAAATATGAATGCAAACTGAAGGTTTTTCCCCTCAGGTGGGACACTTCTTGGATCTCTCTCCTTTGTCTGGCCATTGTTTTCATAAAAGATGGAGAAATTTTATTTCTGCCCCAACTGTAAGGATACTTTTTCCTTTTCTATCCATCTTCATTTTCTACTGTCAGGAGCAGCCCTCAAGATATCGCAGACCAGCTTTATGGCATTTTTAATTTCAAATATTTGCTTTGCACTCTGATGACTCTCTTACAGCTACTCTAATACATACTGGGTGTGTATTGTTGCCAGTTATTCCTTTGAAATTACAGGTGATCACCTCATGTGCATTATTTGAAATGTATCCTCATCATGTGTGCCATAAATTATGAGCCTTGGATCCATGCTTTCACAATAGTGGGATTATTGGCAGAATATGATGTGGAATAATCATAAGTATTCATGCAGAGACTGCACTTCATGTATTCATAAATTGTTTTCAGTCTCAAAGACCCCATCATTGCTAAAATTCCTCAGAGATGGGAACTACACAGAGAACTCCCTGGACAATTAATTATTCATTCATTTTGCATAAAGAAACAATGATCTTCAGACTCAGTTTGATTCAATGTATAAAATGGAAAGCTGAGAAAGCCTTTCCTTCTGCTGGAAATGGACAGCATGTGAAAAGCTTCCTGGAAAACTGCACATCCTTTCCACATGTTCAAAGCAGTGTGGGTTAAAAGGGTTTGTACCAGCACTGGGGGACAGCCACCACAGCAGAATTATCCACTCGCTGCTCTCCACAGTTGTTGTCCAAATGTGACCTCAGTAGAAATGTCATAAATCAAATTAAAATAGGCTTGTGAAGGTCTGAATAGACTGACATTTACCTTCTGGGACCATGAAAAGCAATGGTACTTCTGTCCCCAAGCCCATGCAGGAAGGAAGCTGTAGTGCTCTGTAGCATGACTGACATGAAACAAGAGTTTCCACTCTCCAGCTGTCCTCTGGCACGATCACTAAGTTGGAGAGGTCCCTCACGGTTACCAGCTCAGGGTCAGCCCTACCAAGGCAGCTCATTAAGGGTCTGACTGCCTTGCATTTCAAGGGGAATTAGACCTAAACCAGCACAGTAGTTCTGGGCTTCAGCGCGTTTGAGGTTTTGCTTCTCTTTTGGCACACAGTGTCTAACAAGAATCCGGTAGCCAACGGTCCTTTAAGTGGCTATAAAATACTGAAAATAACAAGGACTGTGCTCAGAAAGTCTTCCAGAAGATGCACGTAAGGAGACCACTGACATTTTGTGGCTGAATTAGTAGTGGTCTGTGGAGCAAAACAATGTACAATTCATAGCTCTTTTTTTCTTATGCAAAAAGTTAAGAAAAGACATAAAGGTTTCTGGGGTATAATTCCCACTTCAAAATGGGCTTTAGGCAGTACAAAATGCAAAGACAAGGCTGTCCAGATCTACCTAAATGGTTCTATTATTTCCGAGTCTGTTTGAATACCCATATGAGAGATTTATCTGCCAGCTACCTGGCTATGAAGAAACTTTTGATGGTAGCCTAAGATTTCTATGTGTCTGCTAAGCACTCTGCACTAAAACAGAGAGGATCCAACTCACAGTTTCATCTGCCTTCTGCAAATCAGAGCACCAGTATGGGTAAAGCAGAGCATCATTCTAGAGGTCCCTTAATTTTAGTGCTATTTTAGTCAAGAGCCAGCTTGAATTGGTCTAACTGGTCAATTCAAGGTGCTATTAGGAAAAAGTTAGAATTTGGGAATTTGTGCAATTTATCTTCAACGATGGGGATGTGCTGAGCTTGCTTGCACTTTCTGGCCATGGTAGAACATGTTATGATTGCAGCTGGACCACCTGCACATTTCTTGGTACAGGAATCAGTGTTCAGAGGTGGAAGCTCTTTTCCCAGTGGCAAGGCAGGTAAGACCTAGAAGTGAGAAATGTTCTCAGTCTTCTCAAGAAGAGACTCCTTTTATCTGTCTTGCCATGGTGATCAGCATTATCAGCTAGTTTGTGAGTCCATTTGTATCAGGGCAGTGCAAAAGGAACAAAGCATGTCTGAGATACATGCAGTACAGTGCTTTTCAGAACTTACTGTTAGGCTGGAAATAATGTTGGTTTTGATCTTCCTTGACAGCTGCTTTCAAAGGCACACAGAATGGACATGGCATGTACCTGTCAATTCAACCTTGTTTACAAAATGAAGGAAACATTTAAATGTACCAAGATTGTAGATTGTAGCTTTCTTTCCGGTTCTTTTTTTGACTCAGCTGAAAAAAACCTTCCAGTAACCAACTGATTTTCACAGAATATGACATTTTCTTTGCTGTACACAGGGGAATTGGGTTTCTGAGATAGAGCAGATTTCCTGTGATTCACTTGATCTGTGTAGTGGGCCCCTGCAGATCACATGGTAACTAGGAGATAGTGATTTCGAGCCAAATCTAGGCAGATGATGACCACAGGCCTTGGTTATAGAGGCTCATGTTAGCATGAGTGACTGATAAATAGCCTGAGCCCACCCCGTCACTGTCCTTAGCTCGTTCTTGTGGAGATATGTAGGAATGTACCGCTTTCAACCAACTTGATGACTGCTGGACCAACTGACCTGATCTCTTAGACTGAGATGCCTTGTGCCATACATGTGGACAACACCATCTACATACTTTGTCTTATCTTGAGATGAAGTAGATGACTACATGTGGCATTCCTTTACGTGGCAGCAGAAATCATAAATAGAATTGTTTACTTCTAAGAAAATCCTATAAAAGCTCTACAAACCACAAGGATGATGAACTTGGCTATAGACAGGATATGTGCACAGTGCCGTGATCCACTTGAAGGGGTTCATCCAGTGCTGCAATAGCTGAGGTTCCCAGCATCAGAAGGGAGTTAACATTGCTATTACCTTTTCTAGTACAGAAGTGCTGTCACCTTTTCTGTTATTGCTATTGCCTTTTTTAGTACTTCTATTCTTTATACAATAAGCTGATTATGCCTTTTTTAATTCAGATCCCAAAAGAACTGGCACTTCCTTGGTGCAAAACAAGCTGTTGGGAGGTCCTTCTATTTTCAGCATCATCTTAGTTTCATAAAATTCCACTGGTGAGCTACATTTTGTGGTGGCAGAGCATACTTTGCTACTGATTTTCTAAACCTCTGGAGGTTACTGGTAAATCCTGTGTCAGCTTCCTTCACTGGCTGAGAATGATTATTCTCATGGTTTCTATGCCGAGCTGACTTATCTTTGCATATTTCCCTTCAGAGTTTTGGGTATGCATCCAAATTCACGTTTTCTTATGCAGAAAAGCCAGACATTTTACAACTCCTTGAAGTAAGTGCGATCTGCTCATCTGAGCCCAGCCTGTTAGCAGTGACAAAACTTTCAGTCCCTGGATAGTGAGGAGGAGAGGGAGAAGAGCAGAGTGCATGTGCTTCAAAATCTGGACTATTTGTTTCTTCTGCTTAAGTTTGACCAGTATGGAGACCACTTTTGGCTAAGGGTTGTGTACTGTAGGTCCAACAGACAATTAAGAACCAGGCACAAACAGCCAGCTGCCGATGCCCCCCTTGTTCCTGCTTGCATCCGTGTGCCCACGGCTCTATGGGGTGAGCAAAGACGCAGCTGGGGAAGCTCTGTGCCAGGTGAGGATGCATTCACCCAACAGATATTCCTTCAATGGGGATATACCTTCAGGCTAGGGCTTCTCTTGTTTGGTTGACCAGGTCAAATTAGCTGGAAAAGGGCCTGGTTTGAACGTGCAGCAGTAGCAAAAGGGGTAATCAAACACGGGGAGAGAGGACGCTCCCTGGAGAATCAGGGCTGGCAGGGATGGCTGTTGTAACCCCTTGTTAATGAAGCTACCAATGCTGTAAATGGCAAAGGGGAAAAGAGACTCCAGCAGAGCCGCAGGAAACCAGAGGGCAAACACATTTTAAACCTTTTCCTGCTATCTCAGCAGAGGGCTTTGATCCTTTCACAGAAACCAACGAGAGAAAGAAATCACACCAGAGAGGCAGAAAATCCATTTCATCCTCCTTCCCTCCCCCCCTTTTTTTTTTTTTTAAATGTGCTCTCCAATACACATATAGCAAAAGTACAGAATAACAGCACAAAAAAATAGATAGTGATTGAGAGAAAAAGGGAATGCACTAAATGCTACCTGCTCTCTACCCCTCTTCAGATAGAAAGTAATGGGCCTCACTGCCCAGACTAGTGTGCATCACACCTATTTTAATCTCAAGAATTTGGGTTTTAAGTTGAAGCCTGTGATTTCACTGAAATCTTAGGATAAGTTTGAGGAAAAGCATATGCATAGAGAGAAGAAACAGGCAGGGACTAATGAAGGACTAATTTCTTTCAAAGACTATTCTATCCAAATATCACAGAGAAGTGCCTTAACAAAAGAGATGTTCTATCAAAGGAAAGCCAATGTGAGATCATAAAATGAAAGATGAAAAATGTCTTAATAGAAGATTAATAGAAACATAATTATTCTCAAATT
>KL258024.1:31954-72585 GCA_000699545.1 Podiceps cristatus | reverse complement strand
AAAGAGCCTCAGATGAGACACTTAATGGAAAAAAAGAATGTACCTAGTAATCTTGAAAGAATGGTAACAGCAGTTTTGTCAATGCAAGACAGCTAACTCCAAGTTAAAGCTTTTCCATCCATTCTTTTCTCCAACACTGCTCTAGGGTTGTTGTCACATGGTCCCTAGCTGCTGATATATGGAAACTTTGGTTTACAAAGGGTGAGGTCCCCACCACTGAAGAAACATCGCCTGGACTCTGAGTTTAGACAACACCTACAGCTCACAGGAATCAGAAGCAGCAGCACAGGGGTTTGAGGAGGGATAGGCATGGTGGAGGCAATCACATAAATCACACAGCTATACATCAATCCACATTTACCAGCAGCTTCCTCAAAAGCAGCCCAGGAGCTGCTGGTTAATCTGGAGTGTGTTTCTCTAAAGATACTCCATGAGGATTTTTTACATTGAATTTTAATTACAAAGTCTTTTACTCATCTCTGTCTTCAGCCATCTCAGATTCAAACTGGTGAGCCCTATTTTTAGGCTCTTCCAACCTCACTGTTATGGAGTGCCCCTGAGACAGTGGCGGGCTTCAGCATTTTAGGGCTTTCCTATGCTCAACTAAAGGCCTCAATTTCTTAGAGTTTTAAGTAGAACCAGGTGATAGTTTTCCATCGTATCATGTTTAATGGACAATGCTAAATATGGCATATAGCTTAGATGCCTCTGAAAAACAAAAGGGAATATATCTTCTATTCTTTGCAGTCAGTATAGTAGCCAGCACCTAGAATGGGTCACTTAACCACTAGATTTGTTTTTTCCCGTGTATGTGTACAGACTCATAGTACTTCCATTCTACATATCAGTTATGTAGAGGAATCCTACTTTATAGTATATCTGAAGAACAGTGGAATATATAAATGGCCTACAATTTTTATACATCTAGGTTCCAATTTCATTAAACTTTATTCTGCTCAGATAACAAGCATTATGACCAAGGCCTAATCTGAAGTCTACCTGAGGCCATTAGAAGGATGCTTGTTGGGCAACTCTTTGTTACACTTTGTCGTTTTTGTTGCTAAAGATCACTCTTGAGCACACTGCTTTAAAGAATGACCCTCATCCATGTATTTCTCTCAGTCTGAAGGCTTACATAAGGACTGCAGGCAGAGAAGCCACCAAAGAAGCTCTGTGTGTGCTAACCAGGAACCCCAGCAGACCTGGAAGCAGCACAGTGATGAGAAACAAGGTTTACTAATTGATCCAGTGTTGCAAAAGCAGGGCTCTGCTCTTTCTGACCTCAGCAGATAATGTTCCATGGCACTGAGCTGCAGTGGTTGGACTTAAGCCAAAAACTTTCAACTATGGGGCATTTGTGACACCTCTTATTGTGCTTTAGAACAAGATCTGCTAAAAGATCTATTGTATTTCTTTAGTAAGTGTTTCTTTTCTTACTAAGCTAATCATGTTTGATTGAACTAGGCTTGCCTATATAAAATATCACAAGATGAAATTTACTTCAAATACTGTATGGACACAAATATGTAATGTGAAAATCACAAAGGTGAATTTTCAACAAGAGTGTTGCTTGTTTTTCCTTTGTTTTTCAATGATGTTTTCCCTAGCGAACGTTCTCCGTAGTCCCTCTCAGTGGTGACAACTGTTTACATTCATTTACACATGTCAAAAGCATACATGGGGGTCTTTTTAGTCAGCTGTACAAAGGTACCTGCTGCTGGTCTTAATTTGATAATTGAGGGAAAAAGAACACATTACTAGATCTCCATAGGAAGCCAAAGAAGCTACAAAGTTCATTGAAAAAATGTCACAAGCTGAGCAGAAGCAGGATGTAATACTAGCGAGAGAGGTCTTGAGTATGTGTGGAAAAGTATTGGGTTACCATGGTCAGCAGCTCCATGCAGATTTATGTTGCTTCAAGACATAGCCCTTTGCTGATAATGAAAGAATATCTAATTCTGACACCATTTTTCTCTAACCAAACCAGAGCCTCAACCCTGGCCACTCACCTAACATCTCACCAAACAAGTCCCCATATTCTCATCTTCTTCCCTTTGTTCACCCTGGACACTCAGCCTGCCAAGCCTTTCTCACTCCCTTATCCCCAACTCATACACTCAAGCACCTCACGGCATCCTGCAGTCCTGCACTGGTTTGCTGCAACATTTACCTTCTGTGTTGCTCAAGGTCCCCATGGGATGCCTGTAGTAGCATCACCACAGCTCAAGGAGGGGATGTGGCTTCATTGTAGGGACCATGACACAAAATGTTTGTCTGTTCTTCCCTTTTCTCATGACCCTTCCTGCAAAAGACCCTGCCTGCCCTCAGGCAAAAGATGACGAAGTTTTTTTGTTTTGGTTTTGGTTTTTTTTCCTGATTTATAGAATCATATCATTAAGACTGGAAAAGACCTCTAAGGTCGTCAAGACCAACTGTCAACCCAACACCACCATGGCTACTAAGCCATGTTCCAAAGTGCCACACCTACACATTTTTTGAACACCTCCAGGGATGGTGACTCCACCACTTCCCTGGGCAGCCTGTTCCAATGCTTGACCACTCTTTCAGTAAAGAAATTTTTCCTAATATCTAATCTAAACCTCCCCTGGCGCAACATGAGGCCATTTCCCCTTGTCCTATTGCCTGTTACTTGGGAGAAGAGACCATCACCCACCTCACTACAACCTCCCTTCAGGTGGTTGTAGAGAGTGATAAGGTCTCCCCTCAGCTTCCTCTTCTCCAGACTAAACAACCCCAGTTCCCTCAGCTGCTCCTCATTGGATTTTTTCTCCAGACACTTCACCAGCTTCGTTGCCCTTCTTTGGATGCACTCCAGCACCTCAATGTCCTTCTTATACTGAGAGCCCCAAAACTGAACACAGCACTTGAGGTGCAGCCTCACCAGTGCTGAGTTCAGGGGGACGATCCCTTCCCTGCTCCTGCTGGGGACACTATTTCTGATACAAGCCAGGATACTATTGGCCTTCTTGGCTCCCTGGGCACACCGCTGGCTCATGTTCAGCCGGCTGTCAACCAACCCCCCCAGGTCCTTTTTTGCCTGGTATCTTCCCAGCCGCTCCTCCCCAAGCCTGTAGCATTGCCTGGGGTTGTTGTGACCCAAGTGCAGGACCCAGTACTTGGCCTTGTTAAACCTCATACAATTGGCCGCAGCCTATTGATCCAGGTTCTCCAAATCCCTCTGCAGAGCCTTCCTATCCTCTAGTAGATCAACACTCCCACCCAGCTTTGTGTCATCCACAAACTTACTAAGGGTGCATTCAGTCCCTTCATCCAGGTCATTGATAAAGATATTAAGAATGGCCCCAGTACCGAGCCCTGGGGGACATCACCAGTGACCAGCCACCAAATGGATTTAACTTGGTTCACCACAACATTTTGGGCCTGGCCATCCAGCCAGTTTTTTACCCAGCGAAGAGTACACCCATCCAAGCCATGAGCTGCCAGTTTCTCTAGGAGAATGTTGTGGGGGGCAGTATCAAAGGTTTTACTAAAGTCCAGGTAGACAAAATTCACAGCCTTTCACTCATCCACTAGGCGGGTCACCTGGTCATAGAATGAGATCAGGTTGGTCAAGCAGGACCTGCTTTTCATGAACTAATGTTGGCTGAGCGTGATCTCCTAGTTGTCCTGCACATTTCTGGTGAGCACGCTCAAGATTTCCACAGATAAGTTCAAATAGCACTAAGCTCATGGTCTTTGGCTGGCATCTAACTACCCCAGAGTCCACCAATACCCTTGGTGCTACAATAATATAACAAATATGTTACACTGAGAACCACTGAGGTGGATCTGGAGCAGCATTTGTCTCTAAAAATAAGCTTTCAAGTTAGCAGGTTGCACTCCTTCCTTCTGTTCCCAATAACGTGTGCTCTTTGGGTGAAACAGTGGATGCTAATGAGCCTGCAAAGCCTTCCTGAGTATGGGACCCCAAAGCAGCACAGCCATTTTATATGTCAAATGGCCACTATGGCAACCTGTGAAACTCAATGCCACTTTGGTATCACAGTCAGCTGATACAATTATATAGCTGCTCTTGTCTTAGGGCTCAAGGCAGGATGGCTTTATTATCAAGGTGCCAGAGCCAGACTCACAAATAACATCCTGCACTTCCCACACCAGTGGTCTCTGGCTCAAGGCTGAAAGTCTGTGGTCCAAGATATTGACAGTCTGCCAACCATTTTATCATAGTTGTCACTGAGGGACAATGTAAGAACAAAACCACAAAGTGTTGTTGATTTTTAAAGGTCAAAGATCAGCATAGAATCATAGAATCATAGAATCACAGAATGGTCTGGGTTGGAAGGGACCCCAAGGATCACAGAGTTCCAACCCCCCCTGCCACAGGCAGGGACACCAACCTCCAGGCCTGGAACTGCACGAGGGTGCCCAGGGCCCCATCCAACCTGGCCTTGAACACCTCCAGGCATGGGGCATCCACCACCTCTCTGGGCAGCCTGTTCCAGCACCTCACAACTCTGTAAACAACTCTCCACTCTCTCTGTAAAAAACTTCCCCCTAATATCTAATTTAAACCTTCCTTCCTGTAGCTTTAATCCATCCCCCCTTGTCCTGCCATTATCTACTCTTTTAAAAAGTTGGTTCCCCTCCTGTTTGTACGCTCCCTTCAGGTACTGGAAGGCTGCAATGAGGTCCCCCCGCAGCCTTCTCTTCTCTAGGCTGAACAAGCCCAGCTCCCTCAGCCTCTCTTCGTAGGGGAGGGGCTCCAGCCCTTGGATCATCTTTGTGGCCTCCTCTGAACCCTCTCCAACAGTTCTGCATCTTTCTTGTACTGCGGGCCCCAGACCTGGACACAGGACTCCAGGTGGGGCCTCACGAGGGCAGAGTAGAGAGGGACGATCACCTCCCTTAACATACTTATGCATCAAAGTCACTATGGGTGGAATCTTCTGGATTTTCACAGAGATTTCACTGAGAAAGGGGTAAATAAAAAAATTAATTACCTGCTATTCATAGAAAATACCTGTAAATTAGTGTTCTGAATACAGGTGAAACTAGTCTATCAGCAAGCTTAACTACATATCCTTCTTTGTGTTTCCAGTTTTGAATTAGCTTGAACTTCTAAAAATTTTAGCAAAGGAATGCCAAGTTTATGAAAGTATTTGATTGTGTATTTTATTGTCTCTCACCCCAAAGGTGGTGTCAGATACATTTACCATGAAGCAACCAGTGAACCACATGTGCTTGTAGTTCATCATCTGTATTGATGAAAGTAAGAGAGCTCTGAGAATTAACAGTTGTGTCTGAAAAGCTTGCTTTCTTTTTATTCCTTATCTGGGCAGATGATATATTTCACCTTGCTGTCCTACTGGTCATTTCCAAATTGGCAAAATTACATTCAACTGGTTAAAAAATGCTATCCATTGTATATATTAATACAGATAATATCCCTGGGGTTTTTATTTGACACAAAACTGATTTAACAAAAAATCAGATTATCCACAATATAAATGAGTTATAGTATGTTCATGGTGCTGCAACTCACAGAAGAAATGGAAGATTACAAACTAGCTAAAAACAGTCAGAGCCCATGGGAGATCTGTAGATCCCTGAGCTTGAGATGGTTAGATGGAATAACTTATCCTTCAGGCAAGTTTTTCCATCTCTGTCAGTGGCTGTCTCATTTGTTATTTGTTTGCCCCATACTGTATATGGCTCACAGATGTTATCCTCACTGCCTTTTCTTTTGTGAGCTTTTGAACGCAATACTAAGACATTTTCTCTTTCTAGGTCTTCTCTTATTGAATTACTCAGTCAAGAATATTTCTTAATCGGCCATGTTCTCTACCTTTGCTCCACAGATTTAAACATTAATGTTTGCTTAAGACGCTGCCTCTTTGAAAAGTAGCAAAAGAATAATGCAAGTATGCACCATTTTAGGTAGGCAGCCCAGCTGATCTAGTAGATATTTCTACACTGTTCCTATCTTGCTTTTCTTTTCAGACTTGAAGGAGAATCATTAGCATCTTCTTATAAAATATGGGCAAAAATAAGAATAGACACTGAGTCTAAACTGAGATAAGCCACCAATTCTCCCATACTGAGAAATTCCTCACCTGCAGAACATTTTGCAGCTCCTTTGGCACAGGAGAATTGAACTTAAAACTCAAGCCTCCCTTGCTGTTATTGCACCGTGCAGAATATCTGCTCATTGCAGTTGTGTCACTGTTTTTTCTAAAGGTGAGAACAATGGTTCATCTTCATACTTCCCTGGCACTGAGACTGAGATGCAGAAAAGTAACGTGCAAACTTCCATTGTGCAGCTGAGAGGGCCACCCTAATACACTTACTGGGTTTCTTTCTTTATGTTTCTTTGACACCTTTGTGATTTCCTTAGGTCTACGCTCTCTTGCATAAATAGTATTTTATTAACACAATAACTGATCAAGAGAACTTCTAGGGTTGATCTGACTTAATTTAGCAAAAAAAAAAAAAAAAAAAAAAAAAAAGGCTGTATCTATTGTTGAGGAGAAACTCAGCATTCCCTAAAATACCTTTTTCTATAGCCCTCTAATTTATGGGAATTTGCATTCTTTCTGGCTCTTTTTTTTTTTTTTTTTTTTTTCCCCATGTTAAACTTCTTAGAATTACTTTACTTGGTTGGGAACTTGTAATGCTAAAACTCAAAGTGGAGGACCATTTAGCCAGATGGCTGATAGAAACAGCAACATTGCTTGTTAGAATAAGCTGCACAGACTTAGTGCTTTGCCTTGCCTTTTGCTATCTTTTTTTATCCTCATGAACTTGTAACACCATACTGAAGATGAAAATTGGAACTCTTAGGAAAATAAAAATATTTTTCTGTTTCATTTTTTTCTTTCAAAGCACCCAGGAATTTTTAGGAAAATGTACAGTAGTAGAATGTGCTATAAAATTTCCTAGAAGACTCTAGTTTTTATGTGGCTCCAAAAGAGGAGTCCTTCTTGTCCTGTATCATTTCCTCAGACTAAGTAACTGTGCATAAAAGTACATATCAAAGGACTTAGTCTTAGCCTGGTTTCCTGGAGGAAAGAATTTATGCTGTAGTGGTTCATGTGCACATGTGTCCTGTCCATCTCAGTAGCTTTGCAGCCTCCAGACACTCTCAGTGACATCTGACAGAGCAGTGGAGTACTCAGAGCAATTAATTCTGACAAACTTCATGAAGGTCCACAGGGGAATGACCTGTTTTGAGGGAGAGGATTTCAGATGTCCACTAAAGCCGGAGAATTTGGGGAGAACGTGGTCAGGCACTCTAATGTGTGTCTCCTCCTTCTTACCTCCTCTTCTGCCTGTCCCCTCTTCCACTTACAGGTCTTCTTGTGTCTAATAAGTGGTTATAAGCTCACATTTCAGCCTTGGCATACATAACACAACTGAAATCTTTGTTTCACCACAAGACGCAAAGTAATTGAAACCCAAACTTCCTTACTAGACTACTTAAGGAGATTCTGACATCTGACTGGAGACATGGGGTCTTCAGAATGTCTCAGCAAATTTAATATTTTCCATGCTCCACTAACTAAATCCTTTATTTCATATGTATTAAGTCAAAATCTAAAAAACTCCAACCAAACCTTTCAGGGATGTTCAACAGAAAAGTCAGTAATTTGTAGATGGATGTATTCATATTCCTTTGAGAAAATCCTTAATTGCATCAGGCAATCCAATTCTGCTAGTTTTTTCAAGACCCTATGATAAAAACATTGCCTTGCCTTATTGTTTGTTGTTGTTGTTGGGTTTTGTTTGTTTGTTTGTTTGTTTTTGACTTGACCTTTCAGTGTTTATTGCATTTTCCTCCTTAATCCTTGCATTAGGTGAAGTTTGCTGAATAAATCTGTTGTTGCACGGATCCCTGAAGTGGGTTCTATTTTATTACTGAATGGTTAGGAATTACTGAAACTTCAGTGCAGACTGTTAATGAGAAACTAGAAGTCCACCAATTAATTAATATATCGTAGTCTCTTTCACTTAGTATTTTGAGTTTTAGTTCTATACCACTGCCTGGGGGGACATATCTCTTATGTTGTCTGGCAGCAGCCTCATTATTCACAGAAACATGCAATAACATCTTCAAATAAAATCATTTCATCAATCTTAAAAGAGAAATTTTAACTTCAAGCTCTTTATTTAGTTTTGTAACTATATTTTTGTGTCATTGTAACACTGGAACACCGAGGTCTACTCTAAAAGGTCATACCGCTTTGTGCTATGCATCATTAGGACTTGGAAGTCCAATACTCTTGGGTCAGGAACTACACAGCTGTGAAGCCCTAAACCAACAGCAAATATTGAAGTTTAAGTGGATGGCAGTCCTCCCTAGCAATCACTTCAGACTAAAAGCACACAATGCCATTTTGATTCTGGATGGGACAGTCTTCAGGTATTTTTTGTAAAAAACCCACAAATCTAATTTATAACCTACAGTCACTAAGGTCACAGATACTTCTAGATGTTCAGTTTACACCTAGAACTTCCCCTTGAAATCAATAAGATAATCAATGCCCAAATAAGACTCAATGGTTAGTTTCATAGAGGCAGTGAGGTTCAAAATTTGTTGTGGTGTCTGATCTACAACAATTCACCAAAAATTACCAGAAGCGATTTTCTGGCCATAGGAATGGCTATGAGGATTCTAACTCTGGAGACCAGCCCCAACTTTGAGATCTATGTTCTGTCTGACTGAGTACCCAATAGTTTCAGCAGTGTAAGGACTCAGTCTATATTTTGCGGAACTATCCTGATTATTTTAAAATATATTTTAGTCAGTGTAATGTGAATTTCTGAGTTTATATCTTCAGGATAACATTCTCTGGAGAATAAAGTAATTGTTGAATTTTTTTTGAATACTGTATGTAACAGTTTTAAGTCATGTTGCGTAATATCCAGCTGAAAGACTTAGACAGTATGTAATAATAATTATCATGTAAGAAAGGATAGGATAGGATAGGATAGGATAGGATAGGATAGGATAGGTATTCAAACATGTTGGTGAGTGCCCTGAAAGAACATGGTCTTCATAGGGCTGAAATCTGTATTCAAACTGGCTGGTAGAATAGGAAAAGGCATATTATATGACCACATTCATTCAAAGAACTGTTTGCACATCTGAGGGGTATGAAACTTGCTGCAGGTTATTTGGCAATCTGGGGTTATTCCATCTGTTTTACCAGTTCTTTATTTTCTCCTTTCTTATTTCCCCAGTAATTTCCACTTCTAGTACTTCACATTAGGAAGTCTTTGTCTTCACTGTCATTGACTTTTGGAATTGTTTGTTCCCCATGGTGTAAACTGTACTTATGGGAATGTGCCACCATTTTGCATGTACCTCCTGTGATCTGGAGAAATCATATCAAATATACCAGGATTTTTTATACTGGATATTCTCACTAAGACATTTAAGAAACAAAATGAAGACCAAATTGAAAGACCTTTAGTTACTTGACCCAGAAGCTTCCGATGTTAGTGTGCCACAGCAGAGTGTGTGTGTCTCTGGTGCATAAACACTTATTAGCAGTTAGTGGCATCAAAGTCTGGCTTTGTCGCATTCCTCTCTGAGCAGTTATATCTCACCAGCGTATTTGAAGATCCCTCATGTTATAATTTGAATTTTATATTTCTATGACCTAAAACCAGCTCAGATATAATCTACAGAATCAATGGATATGATAGAGATGTTTAGGAAAGGAAAATTGTGTCAATGCTCTGAAAATGATAAAAAAAATCCCCAGTTTCCTGCATAGCTCTAAGATTTATTATTCCCACCGTTCTCTTTGTGGCAATACATATACATATAATTCCTCCAATAACTTTCTAGCTGGCTTGTTGAATTTAACATGGATCTAGGGGACTTAGATACACCATTTTATAACAGGTTTGAAGCCATTAAGTGACTGGATAAAACAAGGGGACCGGAAAGGGACAGACTGACATGAGCTCATCCCCAATTGCACTAGGCTGGCCACATATGAAATAGATGTTTTGACCATTGATCACAGCTTAGTTTGTTAGCAAAGTGATCCATAATTCATCCATAATAAATCAAGCTTTCCTGCTTCTACTGCTCCCAGAACTGTTTGCTATATGTTTATTTTAGGGCTCTGTGCCTGCCATAAATTTGGGGCAGTTTTTCAAACAGTGACAGTGATATATTGGTATGACTATGCTGGCTCCCAGAAGTGCAACAGTAGGCATGCTGAACAAATAGAAGTTCATGTTTCCTTTTTTTAAAAAAAAAAAATCACCTATCATGAAATTCATCTGTGGTCAGAGTCCATAGACATGGTTTACTGTTGATGACAGGGGCTATGAAAGAGCTCACTCAAGAACATTTGCTGCAGGGTGAATTTCAGATAGTAGTGCGCTCCAGTTGAATTTATTTTTTTTTCTTTTTTCTGATGATCTAAATTAAACAGTATCAGTATTTTCTGAGCAACATGGGACTGAATTGGATCTTCTAGGCAGGCCATCAGTGCAAGCATGAACAACTCTAAGAGCAGCCTGTCCTTTCAAGAATTTTTCTCTATTTCAGATGGAGTAAGAGAGCTGTTTCCAAGAATAAAATTATGTAAAAATTGTTTTGTTTGCCCCAAAAGTGTATGTCAGTATACATCATTGCTGAGAACAAGGCAGGGGAGAATGGGGACATTTAGCCAGGGAGATTATATACCAGGGTGACTCTGAAAGGTGTTGCTTCAGTTCTATGCCCACTGATACTAATTTCTGAAGAAAACTCAAATTCTGGTGTTCCAGTCCATTTGAGTAGCTGCCCTAGTAAATCTAACCTTGTATTATTCTCATAATGTGTGTGTGTGTTTATAGAGATATATGATTAAAGGGAAAATGCCAGAAAACCAAACCTAAGGATAAACAATGCAGCTGGCACAAATCTCAAACTAAGAGAGATACAAGGTTGTTGCTACCTGTTCCTCCCCTCCTTCTCTACCCACAGACACATAAAATGGTATGTTTTCCTAGACTGGTACAGATTATGTTTGCTGGCAAGGCTAATGGAGAACAGAAACTCAAGGAAAGCTTTTTTGTTACACCTGCTGTTTAAATAGACCAACAACTCAGTGTTATAAATACAGCTGTAGTCCTTTCATCCACCCCAAATGACATTTTAAACTGCGAAATGTGGGTTTGGAAAAGAAGGAGGAGAAGAAATGGTTGTGAATGCTGCTTATATATTTATGATGATGCTCTGAAGTAAGGCTGGAACACTGAAGTTCTGAATGCTACAGTGAGAAAACCTGGACTGAAACAATTTTAAATCTCCTTCTCCAGAGCCCTTTACGTCCTTCCTTGTCTATGATAACAGCATTCTTTCTGATCTCCCTTCAAGCTATATGCACGAAGATTGCTAAAGCCATCTTTTTTTTTTTTTTTTTTTTCCCTTTTGACCTGATTATGACACTTGCCGCTTTGAAACATTATTTATGCTGTCTTCTGCTCTCCATTCTTTTCTTCTCTGTGCTATCTCCTTCAAAGACCCACCCAATTCTGTTATTCCTTATTTAATCCCTCTGACATGATTCCAAATGCCCTCACTCCTCTGCAGGTGCTTCCCAATCTTTTATGACAGCTTAGACAAGAATTGGCTCCTATAGTTGCAATTATTTGCAAGATTTTACAGTGTTTGGGGATCAGATCTGGACAAGCAGAGAAAATGTCTCTCATTGCATAATCTTTTTTAGGAATATTTTTCTAAAGCTTCCTGTGAACCTTTCTGGTTCACAAAAAGGAAAATATGGAAACAACATGGAAACATATGTGAGTTCTTATGCTGATTGTGGAAAGGCTGGGTAGCAGCCTGTTGGAGAGAGATGGAGTCCTGGGATCCACACAAACATTGCCTTTGCCTGGAATGGGTCTTTTGAGTTTTGTTTATTATTGGCATGAACTACCTTTTAAACAAACAAATGCCAAAATTATCATCTCACACTTACCTGGATCTCATGATCACCATCTAGAGAAAGTATTTTTCCTACCACATGTGAAAACAAAGCATGGTTGATAAAGATGATATTTGAGAGAAAGAATATCGTCACTAGTTAGATAGCTAGTAAAACTGGGATAGCTGTTTCTTCCAGAAACCATTTCCTTTCAACCATTAGGTGCACTGCAGTTGTAATGGTGTTATACCATGTCAAAAAAACAAAAAAAAGAAAGGTTTTGAACTTTCATTAAAGTTTGTCTATGCATGACCATGTCATTTCCTCTTTCTACCAGCCAAATGTGAAATGAAGGGCTTCGCTTCAAGGGACCAGCTTGACTGGCATCCTAATAGTGAGGGAGAAGGCACGCACGTGTCAGTGGACCAGATCCCAGTGTTTTCTCTGCAGGTCATATCGTACCTGATCAATTCCCTTCGGCTGCATGATTCTGCAAGAAGACAAATGTTTGTGGAATTGCAGCAAGCCGAGTTCCCCAGACACACATGCTCTCAAAGTGTGCCTGCTTCTACAAAGTAGAAAAGCTTTGATTAATAGGAATAGCACTAGTCTTTAAGGTGCACTTTATTTCATTGATGAACTTTGAGGTGTCTCCTGCAGTAACGTTTTTGTAAACTGTAATCGTTAACATCGCTTATTCAGGATTTCAAGTGAGACTAATGTTGCCTATTTTTTCAGCCTGCTACCAGGATAAATAACTGATGTTGAAGAAGCAGATCGGGATCTCTTGGGGGAAAAAAAAAAAAAAAAAGAAAAACAAAAAAAAAAAAAAAGAATGGTGTGTGGGTTTTATAACCAGCAAGCATTTTTCTGAGATGCCTGTAAAAGTACGTGGTGTGATGTGACTGTTTTATAAAAGAGGGAAGGGTGATGTGTGGGCTCCATTGCATAATATTACTGCAGAGCTTAATCGGCAAAGGGGCACAAGGGAAAAAGGATATCATGGAAATCAATTCACATCATATAGCACTTAGGAAATTCAAAAATTAAAGTGTTTGCTCAAAACCTCCTCTATAACAGGATTAACTGCCAAGGAAATTAAAAATTATGTAAAAGGAAAAACTGAAGAGATAATCCAGGATGATCTGAAGGATTTTGCAGATATCTCTGTACTGTTAACAATCTTGTCATTAAATCTAGCAATTGAATAAGCTATGTTCTCCGTTGGTACAATTAGATACAGTTCCATGTACACGCTTAATACAGTTTTTAGTCCAACATAGATCTAAGCATGATACACTTGTTTTAGTGCATCGTGTTGTGCATTAGCACATGTGTATTTAACAGTGTACCCCTGTTGAAGGCAGTATATCTGTGTTGATTAAAAAGCCAAGGATGTGGTTCATATAAACCATTACATTCAGGGATGTCTGAAACAAGTGCTTGAAATCCTGCTTTGTTCTCACAGTGATGTATAGCACTGGCTTGCATCTGCAGTTTCATCTCTCTGTTGGCGTTTGGTGTTGTCAGACATTTTGACACATTCTACCTCTTTTATTGGCTGAAAGACAATGTAATAGTAAATAAGAATAAAATGAGACAGTTGTCTTCACAAGAAGAACACTTTAGCAAAGGTGCTGTGATTGTCCTGATGGTTACATTGTGCCCGTTGAATTTGCATGAATGTCCTTGTGGAGTTATACAACTGTTTGTATGAATGTCATGAAGACAATTTGTCTCCAGCTTCATGTCACGGGTCACACTACAAGCAGCATGTGACGAGCTGATTCTTGACTAGTTTCTTACCAAGTTTTCTGTTACAGTTAGTCTGATGCAGTAGGAATGTGTTATAAAAGCCAATGAGTGATTGTGTCTTTGCTTGCTTTTTATTACTTCCCGCTCCTGGAGCTTTCCTCGAGCAAATTCAGTGCTACTCTTATCATCTGTGCTTGAAGGTTTTTGCTCCAATCAATCTCTTCCTCCCATGAATAATCCCCACTTTCTTTTTTAAAAATATTAACTTGTGCTTCACTTGGGCTTGCCTTGCCTGTTGTCTCTCAGCACATGTCTTCCTCTGAATGTGAAACATGTACAGACCAACTCAGTGTTTTATAATGTCCTAATTACTATACTCACAGGCTACTGGATTATAACAGTATGCCAGAGGGTCAATGAACCTTTTAAGTAAAATGAGGAGATGCATGTTCATGGGACCTAATTAGAAGGTGAAGTTAATAAAGACAGAAGGGGGGAAAAAGCCACTAAGGAAGTCAGATATCTTCAAAAGCTGTCAAAGGAAGTCATCTGCTGGGGGCTTTCTCCGTACTAGCTGGGCTTTCCCGGTACAGTGTGTAGGTGTCGGTGACAGCTGGAAGTTCCCAAGTGGCAGTTCCCTGGGGACCCAAAGATCTGCAGATGGACATCCTTGTGACTCCTCCCAACAGAAAGGACAAGAGGAGCTGGGGGAAGACCAAGAATCCTAAATGACTGATTGTATGGTGTTGGCAGGCTAAGCAGAGGTTGGAAACTGTGTGTGAGAGAAGGGGAGCCTACCTATTGATATGCCTGTGTTGGAGAGCTGGACACAGAGGCAACTTCTAGGGCAAATAAACCCAGAAAACTTCTGCTGGAGATACCACGGAGGCTGTTAGACCATAGACTTTTGTTGACGCCATATACAGTGGGACCTCTACATTTTTATGGGGGATTTTTGTTGGGATTTTGAAACAACATTCTGAAGCCCTGGGAAAAATAATTGATTCAAGTTTGAGTATTTCTGAATCATTCAATTACAATGATGTTTTTAAGAGCTGTACATGAAAACAGATGTTGTCCTCCTTCACGCAGCCTTGGGCACAAAAAATCATGATGAGTTCGGTATGGTGTTTGATGACACCACTGAATTGTATTTGAAAAAGAAATTGCACTACACTGATTTCCTTCAGTTTAGTACTAAGAACAGAAATCTATTATTCCTGTTATTCTATGTTCAGGTTCCTCACTAGTGTTATATAAGCAGGTCCATATGCGTATGTGTAGAAACCTATTGAATTCTGTGTGAACTCAGCATTGGGATATATATTTTTCCCGCAAATGCAGTTTGCTTAAAGGGACAAGACTGTGGCTTTGACTTTCACACATAAATCTCATTTTCCACTCAAGATATATTCATTTTATTCTCAGATTCCTTCATCCTTTCGTCAACAGTGCACAGTTCCTGGATCCTCTCAGGACCTCAAACACAGACAGGATTCCTGTTTAGTATGTAAACATACCTACTCTGTAGTATTTGGGTGTTTGCTAAGCACAAATTTATTCTTTTACATTTATGAAATTATTTGTAAAAGGACTTTACTTGCCTGATCTTTTATCTGTGGGGTGCTTTTTTTTGTTGTTGTTTTTTTTTGTTTGGAATTTTTGGGGTGGGGGGTGGGGGTGGGGCTGTGAAGAATGGGAATTAATAGAACCTCAGTGATTTAATTTTCATCCCTTCTTGGCTGGAAAAAAAAATGTGTATATTCTTTTTGGAAAAATGAATTTATCAGAAAAATTATCACGTTATATCTTCGTGGACCTTGCATCATGAAAGGATGTACTGGGCATGTTCATGGCACTGTCTGTTGGGCTAAGCCAATGAAATTGTTGGTGCTTTGCCCACTACATGAGCTGGCTACCTTGATGCTTTGAGAGCATGGGCTCCTGGCTGGGTGTCACCCATTGAGACAAGAGCAGCCATGATGCTCTGAGAATGCCAGATGGACTTACAGCCTTCAGATAATCATCACAAAACTCTGGGTACTTGAGGATATTTGCAGCCCATAAGCACTGGCACTACCCTAAATTTGGGCATTGCTACAGGTGGTTCATCTCAGCTGGCCTCCTGACAGCAGCACTTTGTTGACTTTTGTTGGCAAGCAGGGATTGCAGAGAAAAGCATGCCAGGTTGAATTTCTTTGTTACTTTGGTGTGCCTTGGGGTGTTGCTGTTAAAAAAGCAGTTCCCTACCAGACCCAATGAGCAGTTTTGAACTTAAGGTGAACAGAAGTCAAAATATAAAGGTCAATATTAAAACAAAGATTTTTTACTTATAATGTGAATATAATATTCAGAATCATGTAAAGAAATGTTTGGGCAGCCAAATTTGCCCAACAAAACTGGGGTTGAGAGGTTGCCTTAGGTGAATGACACTGCCTTCAAATAGTTGATGATAGAGCTGTGCAAGTAGATGATCAGGCACTATGTGTTTTTTCTTGGTTGTTGTTGTTTTTTTTTTTTTTTTTTTTTTTTTGTGAAGGAGTAGGGGAGACTTCAGCAAGCATTTCGTCCCTGAATCCTGTGCATGCCTGAACTCTTTCTAATGGAGCTGAAGCACTTCAGGGTCTGCTGTGAGATGACATAGCCCAGTAGAGCAGCAAACACAGCCAGTGGGTATGACTGTTTACAGAAAATTAAGATAAATGTAGATCTGTAAGATTCGTCCTTTAGCAAGATACTCGAGATACCCACATTTGTGAGAAAGCATGGGGAAATGGTAGAGTGAGAATGAAGAGGACTGAGGAAACGATGCCAGGCTTCCAGGAAATGGGGATGGTTTCTGTGGATGTCACACATGAGTCAATGTCCTTGAAGCAGACTGCCATCACAGATCAAATGGATCAATTCCTGTTCAGGAGATGTAAAAAAAAACTTCTGTAAATCTAAAAGAGGGAAGTTGATTTTTTTTTTCCTTATCATAACAGATAGGAAAGAATTGGGGTAAAAGTTGAACAAAAGCAATTGTCTCTTACGTGTGGAAGTGACCCATGGAAGCAAAATACTCAGCTGAAGGACAGAGCTAGAACACAACACAGCATTCCTTCATAAAACAGTTTTCTCTAGAATTGATTAAATATGTTTTTATATTGCTGAATATAAGTTACACTGCTATAAGATTTGTGCAGCTGTCTGTACTGTTTCGTGTTTATCTTCCCTATGCTTTTGTTAGAGTTTTACCGGTCTTCCACACAGCAGCATTTCTATTTGGCTGGCTTACACAGTTCACAAGGCTGTATTTGTTGCCCATTTTATGATAAAGCAGAGGGTCTAGTCTCACTGCTCTGTTTTCCAGTTGGTGGTGTAGCTACACAAAACCTGTTATTTAAATTACTTCTGTAAAAAGATTAAGAGATGAACTTTCACTTCTAGGGGAATAATGTGTAATAGTTTGTGTATCTTCAATGAATTTACTAAGTTCATTGAAGCACTGAATTTGATCTCTGAGATGAAAAAGATGCGCTTTTTAAGTTGGGAATTTGACCATTCATTTCTGTGGACCTGCAATTTCAGCACAAATACAGACTTGACTCCTCAAAAGCTTGTCCCTTTAAGCTGTCAGTGTTCATGTGGTCCGTATCAGTGTTCTCAGGACATACATTTTCCCATACATTAGTAACTCCATTTTCTTAATAAAGCAGGGCCAGAACAATCTTTAAGGTTTTGTGGACAGAGGAGATGGAAGACCAGATAGCAAACAGCAAATGCCAACCCACGCCTGTACTGAACTCGTTGAAAACTCCCCTTAGCTCAGTACTTAATGCTTAGCCTTAATGAAATGGTGATGTCTGTCATTTACACTGTCTGAATGGCTCCTGGGGCTTAATGGCTATGTGGGGGAGAGCTACTACCACATATTTTTCAGTAGGGAAGAAAGATAAGAAATAAGGTTGTCCTTTAGCAAGCAAGATTTCTCCAGAAGAAATTTGTACGTAGGCTGGGAACTGAGTTTACCTTGAGGGCCAGTCCAGTGTTTTAGCAGAAAGACCAGGGATATTGCAATTGCAGAGTCAGAACAATAAAATGAAATCAAAAATGGTTCTAATTCATGAAGATCGTATCAAACATAAATAACTAACCTAAACCTTCCAGAATCATGCTGGGCAAAATACCTTATGCTCTTCCACAATTCTGCTTTTGCAAATTGCAGACAAATTATCTGTCCCTAAGTCAAGTGTCCCTAACAATGTGGGGGCTGATGGTCTGAAATCACAATCAATTCCACTGGTTAATTATCAGTTAATCTGTTACAGTTCTTTCAAAAGTGCACTAATAAAGTTGTTCTGATTAGAAATGTATGAATATTGCATCCCTGGCAGTTCCAAAGTGCCAGATCTTTCCATCCCCTTAGTGATATGAGGAGCTCCTTTAAATTCCCTTGCTAAGGTTACTTAAGACAGTTTACGGAAATGAGCCCTCTATTTTGAGCTAGAGGCAAATTAGTGCCAAATTATGTGCTTTTCTCTGTGCTTAGCTGATGGATAATACTTTAAAATATCATTTTGAAAAGACTCTAATTGTCACAACAAATTTTTTTTTTTTTTTTTGTAAACAGAATCTTCACATTTCTTTTAGTGTTTTATTTTCAGGCAATGGATGCTACTGAAATGCATGAGAGGAAATTAAATGCCTGTGATTTAGTAAAATGTTCACTTAAGGAACCAGTGGTTTTGCTGTTAGCATTTTTTAACAATTAGAATGTTTCTGGTTTTCAGTCAAGGCAGTATATGCTTGTTCCATACACCTGGATTTTGGTAAGTTTAATGCATCTCTCTCTCCCTTTCGAGATTGTCTCAATACTTGGGTAATTTCAATTTTATTTCCTCTATTTATTTATTTTTTCTTGACATAGCTCCTCTGAACTCCAGCCAAGAGGAAAGCCTATGTTATACATGCAGGATTAGGGCATTCCTTAGAAAGGCTGTAAACTGGCATGAAGTTTTGCAGGTGTAGGACAAGGAGAGAGGAAACACATAATGTGAGGGAATATTAGGAGAAAAAGAAAAAAAAAACATTCTTTCTGGGAAATAAGATGTTTCTTTGTTGCTTTTTGTTTGGGCTAGACGATCAAAGCAGCATAAAAAAATCCAAAGACTCATAAGTTATATGAGTTCAGAAACTTTCATCTTTACACCTGGAATGGAAACAGTCATGTGAATGCCTCGGTCGGCCTCAGCGACTCTTCCTGCCTGTGCTCCTGCCATCACTGAGAATGACACGACTCCTCAGAGCCACGGCTGTGGCCCACACGCTGTGTCTCCAGGGGTGTCCTCTTCTGGGGAAAGAGGACCTACAGGGGTCCTAAGGGACTACTATTGGCATAAATTGAGCTGAAGCTCTACTAGCAGATTGGTTAATGTCAGCTTAGTCTGAGTCTGTATGTTGGATTTTTTCCCAGTGGAAAATTCTTCTGTATCTCTGTCTTTCCAGAAAGCAGAATAACAAGCAAAATAATAATTATTGAGCAATCTTCAGATTATGGTATGAATAGGCATAGTTCCAAAGCACAATTGGCTTTAGTTATCACTGCCAGAGCACAAGCGAGGCTGAAACACAGAGTTAAGTGACTCAGCCAAGATCATGTAAAAGCCAATATGGCAACTGTTGAGCCCACACATCTTGAAGGTCTTGCCTGCACAAATCCTTAGTCTCATCTAAAAGTTGGAATTCATCTGATGCCACCTCCAGCAAGATGCATGGAAAATGATTTTGCAGTTGTATAGTCTCCAATTTGGGTTTGAGAGGAAAAAAAACTCTTATTGTCACAACAAAAATACTTTTTTTTTTTTCTTTTCTTTTTCTCCTCATTTTCCTTTCCTCATCTTTTTCCTTTCCTCATCTTTTTCCTTTAGTTTTCTATTTTCTTTGTTATTTCTAGGTGCAGGCAGGCTATGGAGTATTTACAGTCTATTTATTAGCAAAAGTTATCCCCCATCTCCACTAATACTTTTAGTGAAGACAAGTTTACATCATTTCTGCCAAGAGATTTCGTACTGGACAAAGGAGAATGTTAAACTTCATAGATGCCAGTGATAATTTCCAATGGGAATTTACTACATTGGCTTGATTTTGTGTTTCTGAAATTCTCATTACAGCTGTGCCAGGCTGTATATGGCAGTTCTGGAAAAGCGAAAGGCTCAGCGGGGATTTCAGTGTTCCCAGCTTAATGGTTTTTGTTAACAAAAAGTAAAAGCAAAGACAGCAGTCAGGGATGAGGTTGGAGAGCTGCAAGGAGTCTAACAGGGGATTCCCATGGTGGGGATGGTTTGAGTTGGCTTGTTCCCCCATGGCAACATAAAACCCCTGGAAGTCCTGCTGCTGCCTGTGAGTGCAGGCACAGAGGACTGTGGGGCACAGCTGGAGGCAGGCAGGGGAGGAGGAGGAGAGGAAAGCACCTCTAGCAGAGTCTGCACAGGGGCAGCCAGGACCACCAGTTAAGGCCAAGTCTGAAAAGAGATGTAAGTAAAGCTTGCACCTACACTATAGGTGTCTCGTGAGGGAGTCCTCCTAAAGTAAATGTTCAGGTTCTCAAGTTTGATTATTATGTCTCCTCTTTTGTTTGTTGGGTTGCAACCCACAATGACTCTTTAGTGTAAAACACATAGCCAGTTTAAGGGCCAGATGCAGGTTTCCATCTCTCAGGAATGTGCCCTAACCTTTAGACTCTTAACCGTCCATGTGACCAAACCCATGAAACGTGACTGAGCAGAGAGCTTTCATTAACCAGACCTGTCATCCACAGGCTTCAAGAGTTTTAAGTATGTTCCAGAATGAACCACTAAAAATCAATTTTGTGCATTCTTTACATTTAAATCGCCCTTGTGATAACCATGGCAACCATTATAGCTAAAGAACCTGAAGTGGAGCAAATGCACACTTGTTTTAAAATAACGGATGGAAACTAGAATAGGAAAACGTGGATAAAAGAGCCTAAAGCAAGTAACTGTTACTGCTCATGATCCCTTTGGTGTTTAATAGAATCTTCTTTCTTCATTGACTTTATTTGTAACTATATACTTCTTTACATGCCAGCTAATTTTCTGGTCGTGTCGAAATACTAGAGTCATTTTTGTAGTGTGCTTTTCTCTGAAAAAATCCAGTTACAGTCTCATAAAGAGGTTCCAATTTCTGATTTGATTCATGCGCAAGAGCCCAGACTTTAAAGGCTACAGAATGATATATATATAATTCCACATGTCTTTCAAGGGGTGAAGGAGCAGAGAGATGCCTACATATCCTTCAAGAGGTAGTCCTAGCACAAAGTTCAAGTGGTTGTAAGGAGATTTATGCTTTAATGGAGTAGGTTTCAAAGGTGTCTAGAGACCTGGCAATGTAGGTACACATTGAGAAGTGTGTATCAAAACAGCTAAGCAGGCTGAGTACCTAACTTGTGTAATTTCTGTGGAAGTTAGGCACCTACCATATTAATCCAAGATAAAAAAAAATGTCTCCCTAGCAGCTATCTGTGCCTTGAGATTTCAACATGCCTGCGTACTTAGAGTTGCAGCCTTAAATACTAGGCTGCAACTAGTATTGAAACAACATTTCCACATGATTGCAAACTCTAGCCATACTGCATAGTATTTACCATGGAAATGATCGATAAAATTAGGGGCAAAACTATGGCATTGTCACTGAAGTGCAAACATGTTCTATAGCTGTAGATGTAAGCTGCCACTTCAGATTATTTTGGCAGTGATGACTCACTAGAAACCCATGCCAGTGACTATGGAGTGGTGAGGGATAAGTCTAGTTGTTTTGGCAAGACCTCGCAAATACTGTTCCACAGGAAGGATCTTTTCTCCCCAGCAAGTCTTTTGACCACAGCTGGCTGAGAGGAAATCATGGCCAATGCTTGGAGGAGAGACTACAATTTGTGCATCTCTGAGTCCCCTGAGAGAGGCGCTGGCAAAGGCTGGAGGATAGGCAAAAAATGAGAAGCAGAAGAGCTGAATCAAAATACTTTACCAGCAGGCTCTTTTTGCTTTAAAATATCCGTGGGTTTGTTTCATTACAATTTTCCTGCTTCTAATTACAATTAGATGGGCAAGTTCTGTAAGAATGATTTTGGTATAAAAAGCTGTTTCGCCATCAGCATGTTACCACATGGGAATTGCATAAGTCTCCATCCTCTCACATGGTCTGGGCTCACCAGGAAGGACAATAAGATCATTTGGTTTCTGAATAGAGCAGTGTGCCATGAAGGAGAAATACAGTTTGGGGTTGAACTGACATTTAAGTAGTGCTTGAGGAATATTCAATAAACCAGAATTTTTTTTCAACTTGAGAAATGCTCTGCCAACACAAAACCTTTCAACACTCTCATTTTTTTTTTTTTCTCAAAATTTCTGTTCAGCAGCAACCAATGAAACTCTTTTCACTACAGTGTTAAAGAAAAAGGCAGACTTGAATATCCCCCAGGACGGTGATTCTGGTATTACGCAGTCCTGAATCAATAAAGAAAAAAGACCCCTTCACCAACCAGGCCGCGCACTGGAGTCTCTCCAGTGCTATGTGCCCTTTGGGTCTTCTGCAAAGAGAGAGCTCAGTGTGAGTGGCTCAGTGGCCCTGGCTGGGAACACATGGGTGCGGGCTCAACAATAGCAACACTTCCTTTGCTTTTTCTGCAAATGAAACCTAGGAATTTTGTTCCTGGATAGCTGCATGAGGAAACCATTGCTAACTCTTGTGATCTTTAGTTGACAAACCTCATAAAACATGAGGGCACATGTAGTGTACTGTTAATCCAGACACTGGAGTGAGAACCTGGGCCAGCTGAAGAATCAGCCTTTCCATTTGTTAATGACAGTGAAAACTACTGAACTGAAACTCTTGCAAAAGAGCTTCACCAGGAGTAAGATTAAGGCAAAGTCACCAAAAGGCAATTGAAATAGCCCCATCATTATATGTTTTTCTGCAGTACAATTACATTTCAATAATTTTGTTTAGCAAGCTTTTTATATATTGCTCATTTGGGGCCTGCTGAATAATTACATGGGAAATACCGTGCTGTTACTGGAAGTAGTTTCGTGCAATTACGAACAGCAGGAAAACATAGTTGTTAAGAACTGATAAAATATTAGTATTTTTACTGCTAAATAACTAGTAGCTATTATTGGCACTGTTTAGTATTCATTTGATTTATTTTGCTTTCAGTTAGATTTGTGCATACAGAAAAGTTTGCTTTGGGGTTTGCTGCTAGATGCAAAAAAGCAGACTGAGAGATACAGCACTTCAATGCAGTATTTATGGAAAAAACACCACATATTACTGCTGGAGCTAGTAAAACTGCCTGTGGCTAAGGTTGCTTAATATTTGCTATTGGCCCTGTTTTCATTGGTTTATCGCTACACAGAATAGCTCAAGCTGAAATTTGCCATGCTTGCCTCTGCCTTAGCTAAGGTTTTTTGAAATATTTCAACAATAATTCCTCAGCTGGTTCCAAGAATGATTTTAGGAAGAATAAGTAATGTTTAAGTGGTTTCTGCTTCTCTTGGGCAGTGTGCTGAAGGCTAACATAGGGCTAACACTTAAGCTGTGGTGCCTCTAGGGAAAGGCTACCCAGTACCCTCTGCCAGGAGCGTGCATTGTAGCACATTTGTCTCTCTGGGGGCCACATCAGGGTCTATAGGGTCTGGCGAGGACAGGGGTGCACATTGGCAGGACCAAACGGACAGAGAGTGTGGGCCTAGCTGTCACTAGAAATTCAGATTCAGTTGGGTAGAGGGGGGCTGGCAGAAGAGGAGGGAAGCCAGGACGACCTTTCCTTCTCCCCTGTATTCAGTGGCAGAGCAGCAGGGACCTCTGTCCATCCGATGCATACCCAGGGGTGTCACACGGTGCACTGGGTTCCCCCGACCGCTCAGGAGCGTGGTTAGTAACAGAAGATTGCTTTAACAAGTCAACCGAAACAAACGGCGTGGTTATCCTCAGCACAGTGATTTCAGCTGCCGCATAGATATGAACCAGGCGCTCAGTCCCACAGGCAGTCGCTGGCTTCTCGGGGTTAGCGCCACAGCTCTTCACGCCAGGATGCCCATCACTTGGAGTGAGTCACTGGCCCTGGAAATCATTAGTATTCAGACCCGTTCGTTGGCATCCTCTTTGAAAGCTACTGCTACACATTCACTTGTCATTCCTGGCAAGACTCCCCTCAGCAGCGAGAAGCTGTTTTTGACCTCTCTCTGCTCCTGGCACACAGCCTGCCCGGATGACACAGAGATTTGAGGTCAGAGCCTCCTGGTCTCTGCTCCTGCCCATGGACCATTCCTTGAACGAGGTCCCAGGATTATGAAGGTGGAGGCATCCTTAGTCCCTCTTCTCTGACCATTTGATGTAGCGACTGGGTACACTGTGATGGGCCAAGATCTGACTAAATGGTCAGTCTCTGGAAAAGCTTGCTCAGGTCCAGTTTTCAATGCTTCTCTAAACCATCTTATAACAAGCGTGTCCCTCTGTGTCTTGGCTCTTTCTGCAGGCTGCACAAAGCTGAAACGTCACATGGCATTGAGCATAGCATTAAGGCAAATTAAGGCAGTGAAATGCTCAGGAAGGGTCCAGAAAAAGTCCTTCTACTGCTTGTTGCTACTGCTGGTGAAATGAGCAGTTTTTTATCTATCTCTCAAGCAACTGAGGACTCCTACTTTTTTGACAGATGGATGATGGAAGACGCTGCAGACAGTCAACTCTGACATGGTTAGGGATATGACCTGATGCCACTGTTACCCCATTAAGCCCAGTACCTTTCAGAATAAATTTGTCAGGGCTGTGTTTGCGCTGGAGTTGTTTATAACCTTTCCATGCAGAAAAAACCCCTCATGAATTCAGAGTCTGCTAGCAAATAGTTGTGTAAATCACTGGCGAGGCATGAGCTGTTTCTCCTGTCTAGTAGTTTTTCCACCCCACCCGTAATGAACATGCCCAGTTTGTCTTGATGGACCAGGAGTCATCCTAACTGCCAACTGAAGTTTCACTTCACATGACATCTTGGGACTTGGTGTTATTTCACTTCCATAAAAATGCTTTGTTCCTTTGCAGCACAGACAAGAAATATTCTTAGAGAGTCTAATTACTCATTCACATGTGCCTTTAATCACCTCTCTTTTTGAATTTATCTAATTACTTTGAGCAAAAGATTGATCATATTACCCATCTTCAGATTTCAGGATATTTCTACAATTAAAAATGACATTTCTGCAATTAAAACTGACTTTAAAAGGTGGCCTAGTGTGGTTTTCATTTTATTATTCTTATTTCCTGCTCTAAAGAATTTTCTTGCCTGTGAGTGAAAAGAAGGCCTGTGTGCAAAACTGAACAGTGGTTTTATTATTACCTTACTTTTGCTTCCTTGGAACAAAAAACCTCATTTTGTATTGTTACCCTTTTTCTATGCCTTTCATTACTGTTAGATAATTTCAAATTTATTTGTAAAAACATCCAGCCTTTTTATCGTTGTTGTTGTGAATCTCAACTTACTGTTCAAAAAGTATCTTAAGCTGTTGTAAGTTGAACTCCGGCAGACAAGCCCTGCCAATTTTTTTCTCCAGCTGTTTAGCATATTACCAATCCATGTCCACCCTGTGACAGAGTCACAGGACCTGTCAGATGTTATTATCCTTATTTGAGGGGCTTCAGAGGCAACATGCTTTCTGCTCCTCCCCTACAGACCATCATATGCAACTTTGAGCATGGCAGCAACTGCCACACAAAGTCCCCTGGGTCTGGGGTGACCTGACTGAGGGTGAGTGCTCCCTCCTCTCCGGCTGGCAATGAGCTGCAGAAAGCAAACCCCAGCCAGCACCTCCTTGCATCACCCTAACATCTGGGCAGACATTTGGGCTGATATGGTTGAAATTCAGTTGGGTTTCTGGCTGATGGGGATAATTAAATGTTGTCCTTATAGCATGGGTGTAGATGAAAAGAAATATTTTTAATACCTTGGATACTGAAGGCTAATCCCTTCTGTCCCTCCAACTGGTTGGAAAAGAATGGACAGATTTAGCAACTCTCCTAGAGTGTAGGGATCCCCATGTAGTGTCTCACATGAAGGATTTCTATTTCTCCCTGGGAAAAAAAAAAAAACCTTTAGAAATATTAATTCAGATTAATTCATGATTAGTTATCTTAATCATGTCTTCAGTGTTTAATATGCCCCTCAAATGACTTTTTTTTACACCAGCTTCTTGCATTAGACAGATAAAATAGTTTGTTTGCTAATCATATGCCAATTTGAATGATTTCTGTTTGGTACCATTTAATATTAGCATGCTCTGATAATTGCTAGAATTTAGATTATTTCAATCTGTATGTTCATGTTTCACAGGTGATAATCAGTGGTCTTTTCTTTCTCTGTCCCACGGATACCAAGTGACCTTATCACTTCTTCCCTTGCTAAAATCCTGCTCTGTTCCCCAGGTACCAATTGTGTTTCCTTTCAGATTTGTCTAATTGATTGATGGAATTAAACTAAACTCAGAGCAATTGCTCTCAACCTTTTTATAGCCACCGAGTTGTTGCTTCTATTTCAGACCTGACGAGGAGCCGGTGTTCCCTAAAGGGCGGTTGTGCCAAAAGCCTGTCTGCTTTTCCCAGGGACTAGTTTTACTTCTTCCCCAGAAGCCTTGCTTCACGCACACACTCAGACCATTGGAGCTGCAACACTACTACTCTGGAGTCTACCATTCTAGGCAGAATCTACTTCATATCGATTCATATTAAGAAAAACATTTTTTGAAGATTGCAGTCTGCTGGATGCTAGCCAAAACTGCCTGTGTCCCATCAGCATGCTGCAGCACAATACACAAGCTTCAAAAAGGACTAATATATAAAGTCAACACACATTATTATATTATGTTCATAGCATCAGTCTAATTATTAAAAGCATAGCAACAGTTTAATAACAAAACTGTTGTATCTATTTTATGCTTTAAAATCAATCTGCTTCCAGAAAGTGAAGTAGGATTTCACTGTGCATTTTTGCAGGAACTTTGTTCGGATTCACCCGCTAGTGTAACATGCCCTTTAGAGCTGATAAATTTACTTCTTGTACCACAGCGGCTGTACTGCAGGTAATACTGAGATAATACTTCAATAATCAAAATCATGAGCTTTTTAAAGTCATGCTATTTCACTTTATTGCATGAAGATGCAGTTCCCATTACAAGCTCACAGATACTTCCAGTATTTGAATCATACAGTGAGGTATTGCCTTGAGAATCTCAATTATCTGAATGGAGGAGAAGCTTAAAATATTTAAGGAAAGGAGAAGGAAAAAAATATATGACATGCCAATATTGCTTGTTATGCACAGCATTCAAACCTTGATGTCTGTCACACACCCTTTAGTATTTAGAAGTGAGACACAGCCTCTCTTGGGTCCTCCTCTAAATAAATGAGTGTTTCCTTTGGTAAGCTACCTCCTCCAAGGTCAGGATTAGCCTCTCCTGTAGTCCATCAGTTTTATGATATGAGGGGGCCGTATTTCAGTTTAGGGGGAAAAAAAAAAAAAAAAAAGAAATCTTTATTGGCACACTCAAGAACAGAGAGGAAATAATTCCAGAAATATTGTAAAAGCTCAGACACCTCAATAAATTAAGGTCGGAAATCTCCTTCAGTCAGCACTAGACTTCAAAATTACTGCTTAAAAGCCAAATACAGCTATTGGCTGCACCATTTGACTTTTCACTGGTGTATATCTGCTTTGAGATGGTGAAGTCAAAAGCAGAACTGGCGGCACCTGTCTTTCACTTACTTTCCTTAAAGGGTTCAAAAGAATTCAGACTTTCATGCTGGGGCTGTTAAAAAAGAAGTGTCACCTATCTCAATTGAAAGAGTCTGTCTATGCCCTTTGCGAGCCCTTCTAATTATAGATGTTGAGGTGTCCTTGAGCTTTGAAGCAAAAGCTGTTATCTAGTTCAATATATAGTACATTACAGATGATTGTTTTATCTTTCCATCCAAAAGTACATTTTCAGCTTTTGGTCACAGGTTAACCTTAATTGTGTTGCCCCTTCTAGAGATGAAGGCTCTATAAGCACCTAAAAAGACAGGCACTAATTCATTTACAAGTACACACGCAATACATTTCCTCCTTTTAAAAGCGACTTTTTCCAAGCAATGGGTTCTTATTTCCTAGTATTGCATTCACTTGAGCATGGACTTCATGAGAACCCTTTGATCACAGTGACGAAGTTACTGGTTTTTTACTTGCTGAACTGACTGTTTGAATATCTTGCCTAAAAAGGTCTTAGCTAAATACTTCTTTGACGTGATAGTTTAAACAAATTCTTCACTGTGTTGGTTATTTTCTCTGTGTACATAATTCTGTGAGTGCAGAAATCATTGGGAAGAAACACAGGTGCTAGGAAAACAAGCCAAATTCACAAATATACCAGGAAGAATTATTTTAACATAGTTGTAAAACAGGTAAAAAAGGTTTGTAAACAGAAGTGATATTGGTCAGGCTTTCTAGCACAAGCCATCTCCTTCCAGTCTGGAACAGAAGCAGAAATCTTTCAACTAAGTAGGGGTGGAGAACATTTGTTCTAAATTTAACTTAATTATGTTGTTCAATTCATTAGGAGCTGCTGGATTCCTGGAGCATATAGGTGACCTCCTGATCATTAGGACTGAAAGTCTGGTTTCACTCATTGACTTCAACATAAAGCCATTAATCACCGCTCTTTCCTCTCATACCAGCACCAGCCTTCTGGACACCGCAATGAAAATAAGCAACAGTAACCTAGCGATCACCGAGCTCCCACGGGCTGACAGAATTACCTCCACAAATCAGCCGTCAACCGCGAGTCACCCAAGAGTCTGCAGTGCATGGCCAGGCCCTCGGGTGCTGCCGCGACTGCCCTTTGCGGAGCGCTTGTGCCCCCGCCTCAGCAGTGACAAGGGGCCTCTGCCCAGGGAGGACTTTCCTCTGGGCTAAGAAATTATGCTGCTTTTTCCAACAGCTAGGATAATGCGTGTACTGCTCCCTGCACATTTTCCTTACTTCCATTCTTGGACCATCACAACTTTAACGATGCTGTTACCACTTAACCTGTCAGAGTATTTTACTGAATTCTTAAACTATCAACCAAGGGTACTCTGGTAAAATATGCTGATGGAGTTTATTGTTCATGAAATACACCTTTTCAGTTCTAATGTGCATATGTTTTCTGCGCTTGTCAGTACTATCTCCAAGAAAATACACCAAGTTTTTAAATAAAGAAATACAGAATTCCCCAGAAGAAAGTTTTACGCCTAATGTATCAGTTTCAGGGGGATATCATTTATGCATAGTGCTCCCTTTAACAACATTAGTTAGGTTTTTAATTTGATTTTAGCATTTTTGAAAAATACCAGACTCTTAACAATAAAAATACACAAAGCTTTATGCGCAGATCACCTTCTCAAGTCACTGAGAGATTATATTCAATGAATAAATCGCAACAACTTGAACATTGCAGAAACCTTACATATCAAGAACAAGACTGTGGTGTACATGAGTGTTTTAGGGATGACTGGCTGAGCTCCTAAACCCCTCTTCCCAAGCGAGGTTGGTAGTGGGTATGGTAAGCCATAGCTCAAAACACCGAAGGCAGTTTATTTGACATTCTCGGTTTGACCATAGATTAAATTGAATAAAACCTTCATGAAAGTTTCTTTGTGTTTTCCCAAGAAAGTGTCTCATCTGAATTCTGGCAGAATCACCTCTTTCAGCATAGATTGATAACGTAGTTCTCAAAATGTCCTATATTATTAAAGTGTTTAGATGTACCACATATGTTAATCCTGCAGAGAGGCATAGGTTTTGTCTTCTGTGGCTACCAAATGCTCAGGCCTGTTACAAAAGCATCATGCAAATGAGACATTTCAGTTTCATATCAGATAATGTATACTGGATACAAACAGTGCTTAATGAATTGCATCATCACTGCATCTATATCTGGAGCAGTTGATTTTTATTTTGTTACTCATTTATAGGACAGAAACCCACCATATCATTGACATATTACAAAACCAAATTCCACTTCTCAAATATTTCAGTGACTTTCCCTGACTACTGTTGTCTACTATCAACCAAGACTTTCAGGCTAAGTGCCGTTACTGTGCTTGGAATGGATAACAAGGTGAACTGTGAGTCTTCCAGGATTTCTCTCATCTTGGTTTTATGGTTTTCCAAAGAGGAATAGGTACTCTCAACCATTTATTGGGAAGTAGATTCTCATGTAATTTTTTGTAACGAGAAAGGTTTTACTTTTTCAGCAAGTAAAATATCTCAAAGATTGAAAAGTAGGAAAGGAAAAAGCTAAGACATAATATATGTAGCCCTTCTATATAGAGAATACATAGTGTCATGTATTTATTCTCACTTTTCTTTGTGTTGTTGAATATGACACAAGCCAAACAAAGCATAGCTTATTTTCATATTGCTGATATATATTATCAGCAATATCTTATTGATATTGCTGATAATCAGGTCCCTGATTTACATCTAAATTACAAAAAATATTGATCCTTCACAAGAAGGCAAAGAGATCAATTTAATTAGCAGATACTAAGATATCACTGTATGCCTCTTCCTGTTAATTTCAGTGAGTAAATGACACATAAAATGTTTCTCTCAGAGATCTTATGACTAGCAGCTTTCAAAAGGTAGGCTGTATTTATGTGTACTTTCTTCATCTGATAGCTTTGATTCTGCAGTTCTGCTCAAAAATAATATTAAAAATAAGGTCAGACATCAGAGACTCAAAGTTTATTTATATAAAGCAACCATCCACGATCTAAATCTTTTTGTCAAATGGTGACAAATTAACTTCTTATAGGTGCAATGATCCTTCTGTGTCTGAGAGTCAAAAGAGCCAACATTCTGAGCATGAAGCCTCTTTAACTTCTATCAAGTTGCTCATTTGACTCAGATTATGGTCTTCAGTTTCCAAAAGAAAAACTATCCAAAATTCAAGGTCACTTTTGAAATCTTCAACTACTGATATGAAGTATGTGATTTGGAACATTTATTTTGGTTGAGAAGAAAAATGACTTTACTGTATTGGCAATTTCCAAATTCATAGAAGTAAGGAGTGTTAACTGCAGTACTTAGGCACAGAGGCATTCTTGGCAATTAACCAAGTGTGTTAATCACTGAAAATAATTCTGCAACAGTAGACAGCACAGACACACCATACATCTTGTTTTTAATTCTCAAGCATGTTAGATATGCACCCACTCCATATTGCTTTAAGCTCATCCTCACAGCAGTCAGTTTTCTAGCTTTCTAACAATTTGACAGCTAGTTGAGATTCACAGTGGTGATAACATTAAAACAATTAAAGCTATTGCAATTGCAGAAAAAGAAACACATTCTTGTGCCTATTCCACTGTGTCAAATTCAGCCTCTTCAAGTCCTAAAGAACTAATGAAGACTAGAAGAAGCTATAAATACACCTTTTGCTCTTAGTACATGCTATTACTTATTACGATAGTTATCCCATTGTTATTATCTTTATATTGTATTCTTTTCAGTCACCAGCAATGTAGGACTATGAAAGGTCATCCTGTACCTCTCTCTAGCAGTTATACTGGGGAGCAAATGAGAATAGCCTAATTTCTCCGGACTCCCTCACGGGGTTTCCACACCATGTGACGAGAGTGAGTGAAATTCCATTCTCCACAGACTCACTCTCTTCTGTGGGTCCATCCTAGAGAAAAAATCTTGGAAGCTAAAAATGTTTGCATTTTTAGGCTCGCTTTTATGTTCACTTTGGAAAAATGGTTGTCAAATGTCTGAAAACCAAAGACCAGAAATAATCGGGGTAGTCTGGAAAACCCCTAGAAGCACAGTTATAAAATGCTTTTCGGTAGTGGTTTCAGAGGATGACTTTCGTGTCAGCAGGGCATTTTTAGGACACCCTTAGCACAGTGTGGTTAGGAGTTCAGTCTACCTTTCACTTCAGTGAAGCGTGTTGTGGAAAGCAGTCCTGTGGGTTTGAAATGCTGCAGCTTTCCCAGAAGGACAGAAATCAATGTTAGAAGATGGATCACAGGACCTCAACACAAGACATTTAAAGCACTTCTGAAGCTTGAGAGCAGATTAAATTATCTGTAAAAGCACCCAAGAAAAGTTGTCATCCAAATTGAAGATATGCTAATGTGTTCTCACAGATTTGACAAGAATAAATGCACCGTCATAGAAATAGAAGACATTCCTTGTTGTCTCTAGGTTATTGGGATTTCTTTCCATCTAAACGGCCCTGACTTTGAGGTCTCACATGCAAAAGAAACCAAATGGCTAGCATAAACTTGTTTTTTTCTGCATTCTGTGACAGACTCCCTGCTAATTAAATGGCAGAAATTTGAAATGGAAAGAAAAATTGAAGCTGACAAATACATTGAAAGAGCGATATGTAATAATTTCAAGATAATATCACTCTATTTTACATCCTGCAACCCCTTAATAGATACTGTTATTCTAGAAATCACACACATTATTTTTAAAGGTCTGTTAAAAAAGTCTTGGGTAATGTTATTAAGAAACAGTAGAAGCCATGGAATGGTAGAAATGAGTCAAACTTGTAAAAAAATTTAAGTACTTTCTCCAGGATACTCTAGGTCTCTGCAAGTCTCTTTCCAGTTTCAGCAGTTAATCTTGCTATACATTATCATATGTCATTTGGGGGCTTTTTTCAGCATTCCTTTCGTTTTGTTAAATTGAGAAACATGTTTGGATGAAGAGGAAACATGATCTAGTGACACCCTTGGAATGACAGTATGGTTGAAGAGTGGGGCAGTTTGTGAATGATAAGAGGATTATGCAGAAAGAATTTAAGTAACAAAGCTAGAAAAGACATTATGAGGAACACTGAAACAAAGATACTGCGTTTATAAATAGCCTAATAGCCTGGATTTAATTTGCCACTGTGTAGTCCCTCAAAGATTTCAATACCATAAAGATACCTTAGACTGGATCCTTCAACATAAAAGCTTTACTGGTTTCCTTTTTTTTTTTTCATTTTCATTAACTACTTCCACATTGCATTATGAGATCCCAGGTTAAGTACTTTCTTGGAAGTCCTTCATTAAGAATAGAAGTAATGTACTTTCTGAGTATATTCTTCCAGATTTCCAAAGAGATTGAGGTCATCTCAGAGGCAAATCAGTACTTCAGACACATATTAACTTTGCAAACAGCTAGAACAGTTAAACGCTTTATAGAGTCCTGTAATTATTGATTCCAGACTGCTACTTACACCCCATTGCCAAAATCCGTCCTCCCCACTGCAGGGGAAGGACTAGAGCATCCCCCAGCCTCTCCAGCGCAACCCGGCTCTGCCTGTCAGCTGGATGGGGAAGAGGCAGCAGGAGTAGCGTGGCCGCCTATGTGTGCTGCAGCTACAGGTGCGCTCACCTCTTCTCCTCCAGCACTGAGTGCTGGGGCAGATAAATTATCTAACTTGCACAGCCTGGCATTTGGTCTCCAAATGAGTGAAATAATGTTCTACCAAACATCTGGACTTTTCTGCTTGGCTACCCGAAATCTCAATTTTATTCTTGTGTGGTCAAAGACTACTTTGTGTTGTGCCAAGCCCCTGAAGAGCATTTCCCACACACATATGGGGACCACTTTGGAAATAAAAGGACTGAAAATTCTTTATCACAGATTTAAAAGACTGTAATTGGTTGATTAGTTCTCTTTCTCTTCTCTTCTCTTCTCTTCTCTTCTCTTCTCTTCTTCCCTTTTCTTTTTTCCTTTCCCTTTCCTTTTCTTTTTCTCTCTCCCACTCCTTTTTCTTCTCTCCCTTTTCTTTCTTCTCTTTTTCTTTTTTTTCCTCTTCATGTAGTGTATTTTAGGAAGAGAACTTATCACTTTTGATCCTAGTCTATAACGAGACTTGCTGAGCTGCACTGATGAACCTAGCAGCGGGATTTTCCAGCCACCCTTGCTCTCCACACACTGGACTCCAAGGTCTTGATGACCTCTGGAGGCCAAAGTGGGAAACTTGAAATTCTTACCATGTGTTTCTGCAAGAAAAGGGTAGAGCCACAACCAGTATAAACCAGTGCCCTCTATTGCCATTAATTAGGATATCCCACTAAGGATCAGTTGCAAGATATATAAAAGGACTAAGGTGGAGGAATTTGGAAAAGCTGCATTTTGGTTTTATCAAAGCCAAATGTGTCTGATACAGACAGAAAGACAGTATCTGTGTCTCTGCCACAATGCACATTGAACATATTGTGGGATGGATGCATTGAAGTATCATGATTCTAAGTGTGATTTGTCAGGTTTACTCATGATGTCTCACGCTACAGAGATTCAAGTAAGCTTGCAAAAGCTCTTTCCCAAGTCTTGCCCTTATACTCCTTCCATTTGACCACTTTGCCAAACCTGTTTTAATAATTTCTTCGCTACAGAGAGGTTTAAATTGGTGTAAACACGGGATTCAGACTGGTTCTCCTTTCCTTAATGAGAGAAAATCAGTCATAATCAGTGTCAAACATTAAATTGGGTAAAAGATACACTTCAATATTCAAAAGGGAAAATTCATGGCCTTTGATATTCAGGTAAAACTTGATTGAGCTAATCCTGAATTTAGCGTTTAACCTTAAAAAAATCCTATTGAAACATGGAGGACTAAACACCCACATAATGTCAAAACCATGCTCAAGAGCTTTGCAGAGCCAAAGATTATACTGTTATTTACCCAAGATAGGGTAAATCCCAGTATCATCTCTATAATTTACATCCTTGAACATCCTCTAGTACTTACTTTTGGAATTTATCCTGTTGACATTTGTCTTTTGTCTTGCCAGGCTTTAGTGTTTAAGAAGAGGGGACCCTTTGAACAAGCAGTCTATCTGCACCCAAAGGCTTGATATTGACCCCTTTATCCCTGCCTGGAGACCGGTCACTTCTGGATAGCTGAGGTACCAATTCCAGAAAGCCACTTAATCCTGACTTCTGGATATCAAATTTATTCCTCTAATGTCTTGCTCCAGTGGTCAAGGCCTGTTATTGTTAGAAGTTTATACCTTATTTCTCAACTGGTTGTGGCTGGTCTCGGTGTTCAACCATTGACTCTTGATGTGCTGATCTTTGGTAAAGATCATTTTGCTCAAGTGCCCCAGGAAGGCACTCAGCTCCTGTCCTTTCTCAGGCCTCTCATTGGCAAGCTAAACAGACTCCCTTAGTTTTTCACTGTGAGAAATTTTAATCGTTTTAAATGAAGTTTAATTTGATTTAATTTAACCTTGTAATTTTCAATAATTTTAGGATTTTTTGTCATCCCCAATAATTTGACTTTCTTTTTAAAATGTAGGCACCAGAACTGTTACCTTCTCTAATAATATTCATTTTCTTATTTAAGATGTTTAATCTATTTCAAAGTTCCTTGTGCTGGGACAGAGGGCTGCATGCCCTGCATCCCATGTTACTAGATATATAGCTTTTCTTTTGGCTCTGTTCCAGTGATTTGGACTCAAATTATGGTCTGTCAAGAGCATTCTCTGTTGGTGCCTTGCCCTCATCACTGTAGATATCATTAGATGCATTCCTGTATGTAGGCTTAAACCAGCCAAATTGTATTAGGAATGATTTTATATTTGCTTCTAGAACACAAATAGAAATGATGAAGAGTATCACTTAGCATTAATTTTTGTGAAAACCACTTAAGAGATGCACTCATGGATTGCCCCTTGAGATCTTAAAACAGTTTAGCGAAAAGTTATTGATATTGTATAGCACCAATTTCTCAACTGGGTGTGTGTGTGTGTGTATGTGATTATAACAAATTACAAATATCTACTTTTAATATTTTGTTCTTAATATAGTTGTTTTAATTCCATATCACCATTCACATTGCCACACAATCATATATTTTCTGAAGTCCTTCCCTTTTAACTTCCATTCTCAATTTTCTGTGCTCCAAAAGCTTCACTGGGTTTACACTGACTGCTGTCTATTTCTCCTTTTCCTCTTTGCAACATTTGTTGCTTAGCTTATCATCTTCATCTTCATTTTGCTACTGAGCTAAAAGGAGCTTTTAGCAAAACATGACATCTTTTCAACTGTACATCCATGGATTTTTAATCATCTAATATACGTTTCTAAAGAGTCCTCTGAGAAGCCAGAAAAATGAGACTGCCAGGCAGAAAATAATCACTGCTTCTCATAATTTCCCTCAGCTTGAGAAAACTAAACCATATTCTCTGTTTTTCCACACTGAATGTAATCTGATTGTGATCACTGATCTCCACGCTTTGCCAGCTTCCCCTCCAGCGACTAAATATTTTTTTTAAGCCAACTCAACAAAGCCTGTAACAGAATTGCTTTGTGTTGGACACAATATCATTGCTGTGAGAATGTACCATCTACCACTTCGGGACTGTGGTGTTTTAGTACAGGCTCCTGGGTGAAACCTGCTATCCCTCCAGCATTTTTTTTGTTCTTCCCCTGCATTGGGAACAAGTGCTCAGAAAAACAACCACGCTGCTCTCCTGCTCGATTCATGCCATGGCCTGTAGCAGCCATCCCTGCCCATCTCCGCCATCTCGGTTCCCCTCCTGGGTTTTGTCTGACATGCATCAGACACTGTAATTCTCTGTTTCTCTCAATTGTGCTGTACTGGAGCAGCTCCACGTCTGTAACTCTCTGCATTGCAGGCGGCGAGAGATGGGCTCTCTGGCTTGGCAGACTGGGGTCCCACAGTGCGTGGGAGAACCCAGCTCAAGTCTGAGCTCCCCTCAACACGCCACAATGCAGAACTACTGCCGCTGCCGCTAAGTCCACCTTGGGGCTTACACCGGCTGGATATCCTGGCGCTTTCGGGGGTAGCATAACGCCAAGCTGAAGCCCTCAGCTGACCCTGGTTTGAACTATCATCTCCCCTGGGCAGCGAGGTGAAGGGAAACGGTACATGGCTTTCTTCTGTGGGTACGCCTCCAAGAAACCTCCACGAGCTTGGTGTCAAATACCCACCACGCTTAATGAGTCGTTTTGAATTTCAAAACAATCGAGACATAGGAAATTAAACCAGAGCAAAAAGGTAGTAGAGAAATGCTGCAAATATTTGACTAGAAGCACTCTAAGGAAATTTCTTCACAGAACTGCAAGAATCCACTGTTGATCGCCTATTTGAAGAAGCTACCATTTTTGTTTGAAGTAATGTAGTGTGGGGGGTTTTTTCCCTCTGATACTCTCTCATTTTTAATTACCTTTTGCTTCCTAACAAATTTAGAAAACTTCCATTGAAAACAGCTATGACTCCACAGCCCCCACTTGATGTCAAAAATCTGTATGCAGTCATGCCCAGTATTTCAGTTTGCATAACTTATTTGTGACTTGTTATTAAAGCTGCTTGCATAATAAAATTAAATGCAGTTTACATTTAGTAATGTGTCTGTTCACTTGCCTGTAATCAAACTGACAGCTTTTCTTTTAAACAGTCAATCAAGTCTTCAGTTCTTTCTGTCTCTGTTTGTTTGATTGGAGTTGAGATGTCATAAACCAGAATGGAATATTTTACAGGTTCTGATTACATGCTTTGACTTTTGTAGGACTGCAATTTCTTTCATTCATTAAAAAAAAAAAAAAAAAAAAGAATTATTAAAAAACTCCTGATTTTAATTTCACAGTTGATGCTGCAGTTACCAAAACCACAATCTGAATTCTAAATATTTTTGTCTCTGTCAAAACTAGCTAAAAAGCCTACACATTAAGATCTTAATTGATTAGATTATAACAACAGTTTCACAAATAAGGCATAATTTTTCCAGGCTATATCCTTTGAAGAGTGCTGTATTTAAAGATAAGGCAAAATGATTCTGCTATGGAACAGAATTTAAGAATTGAATGATAAGTCTGCAGCTAGAATAGTAGATGGTTGTTTGAAGTAAAAAATATTACCTGGATTTTTTTATTACTTAGAAATTAAGAACATGTCCTAAGTATCTTGAAAGGAAAGGAAAATTAGCAATGAACATGAAATACCATAAAACTTTATATCTAATTCATTAAAAGGTAGACTCTTGCTAATGTGTAGGAAAAAGTCCCAAACATTATATTTCAGATCAATCCTCAGTTTCAATTTGTAATATTTGGCAGCCTGCATGAGCATCAAACACAGCCGTATTTTTATTCTTTTCATCGTACCCTTTGATCTTTTCACATATTATACACAGATACTTAATGGTCTTACTGCTACAGGCCTCATGGGATCCGACATTCAAAATGTCTCTCTGAAACATGTATTTGAAATAACTATTTGAAATACTTATGAAAGCACTATGATTAAAGTAACTTCTGTATATAACCTGATATAACCACAAAAAATCTAGGACAAGTTTTTCAGTCCTGAGTCCTTCTTTGGTGTGTCACTATTTTGTAGTCCCAAGGGACTCAGTTTCAAGAAGCGGTCAGTATTTTTAAGACAGCGCTGTTTGAGAATCAAAAAATTGGATTGTGGCATTACCAAGACACAGCTTCTAATAAAGATAGGCAAACTAAGAATCCAACCCAGTGATATATTATACAAATATTGGGAATGCATATCATTTATAAATATCAACAAATACACTTTAACTCTATGACGCAAACCTTGAAAAAACTTGTAGCAGCAGTTTAAGACATCAGTTCTCCATGAACAGTTTAAAAGGGATATATTACCAATAGGAATAGTACCCCTACTAGTACGCATATTGCTATTTTTGTAGGCATATCAGCTGTAAAAGCAATAGCTGGAAGCTGTCTTCCACAGGGAAAACAGGCACAGTGCAAGAAAATGTAAGAAGCATAAATGAGAATTGTATCCTTTACTTTGAAGTCTCATGAATTAAATTTGTGGCATGTGACTGATGCTCTTTTCCGAAGGTTTAGCTATGTATCATTCTCATAATGCTTAACGTGACTAGAAATGGCTGAAATAAAGAGAATATCCTGTACCCTACAAAAATGGCTGCATTGATCCCAAGCGATGAATGTAAAGCCTATATATCTAGGTATAATCCTACCCAGGGAGACAGATCTCCATAAGGCAGTACCTGAAGCCTTAGCTTCAGGGCAGATTAATAACCTTCTCCCCTCCAACCTTCTCCCCTCAAACCTTCTCCAAGTAGCTATTAAGACAGTCCAGGTCACTACATATAATTCATGCATGGATTTTGCAGGACTACATTTCTATAAGAGAAATCTGACCCAGACATACAGGCTGGTTGGTTATTGTACTATTGATTAACTGTAACTATAGTTTTAGCAGCTCCATAAAAGTGAGAATCTTCTGAATATCTCATTGAGCATAATAATTAAACTCTACCTTATGGATATAACATTAGTAGAAAACCAATCTGAAACACCAAGCCTGAAGGGATTCTTATCCCCTCTCTGTAAGAATCCTAGTGGATTCTTACAATTCTTCTACATTTTAGGATGCCAAAAAAATTTTTAAAAAATTGCTGTCTCCTTTCTCCCTGAACTATGTAAATTCGACTCATGAATAAAATGAGTGCAGACATTAATGGAGCTCTATCTAAATTATTAGAGTTCAAATTAACATGATTTATAAACATAAAAAATTACAATTTAGAAGGTCAAAATGAATCTTCATCCATATTAGAAAGGAAAAGAACGCAGAAGAATAGACACTTCTAAATATATGTCAGCAATCTTCCAAACTTTTTTGAGAAGAAATCATGATAATTCTACAGTTTTTTAAATTAAATCATATACCAGTTCAGTGACTGAAGCACATTGCAATAGTTCTCCAGCCATTATGAGATTGTTTAGCTGCTAGAAACAAAACCTAACAGTCTAATTTAGTCAGTTCCTGTTTGCGGAAATTAAAAATAATATAAAACTGTTTGGGCTAGCTTTTTACATCCATCTTCTGTTTTCTGCTGGAGTACTTGCAGCTACTGGCAATTAAATATACGAGGTTATAATAAACCAGTCATTGAAAGAGGGGGAAATTTATGTATCTTGATGGTGAGAAAGCTTGTTTAACTCTTTTAGAGGCTTACAAGACTTCCCAGTAAATAGTACAATTTTGCAATGCGCAGGACTCTGGGAGTATTTATCTTAGAGACATTAGTAGAGGTTTCCATACCTTTTTGAGTTTTACGTTTGCTAATATTTCCATAGGAGTGTTGGCAAAGATACATAGAATCACAGAACAGTTTGGGTTGGAAGGCACCTTAAAGACCATCTAGTTCCAACCCCCCTGCCATGGGCAGGAACACCTTCCACTAGACCTGTTCAAGGCCCTGTCCTGGCCTTGAACATTCCAGGGATGGGGCATCTACAATTTCTCTGGGCAGCCTGTTCCAGTCTCTCACCACCCTCATCATGAAGAATTTCTTCCTAATGTCTAATCTAAATCTAGCCCCTTCCAGTTTAAAGCCATTCCCCCTCGTGCTGTCACTTACACGCCCTTCTAAAAAGCCCCTCCCCCCTCTTTCCTGTAGGCCCCCTTTAAGCACTGGAAGGCCGCAATCAGGTCTCCCCGCAGCCTTCTCTGCTCCAGGCTGAACAGCCCCAGCTCTCTCAGCCTGTCCCCACAGCAGAGCTGCTCCAGCCCTCGGATCATCCCTGTGTCCCTCCTCTGGCCCCGCTCCAACAGCTCCGTGTCTCTCCTGTGCTGAGGCCCCAGAGCAGACGCAGCACTGCAGGTGGGGTCTCCCCAGAGCGGGGCAGAGGGGCAGAATCCCCCCCTCGACCTGCTGCCCACGCTGCTGGGGATGCAGCCCTGGAGACGGCCTTCTGGGCTACGAGTGCACATTGCCAGCTCAGGTTGAGCTTCTCATCAACCAGCACCCCCAAGTCCTTTTCCGCAGGGCTCCTCTCAGTGGGCTCAAAAGGAACCCGTTCTCTGTGTCAGGCATGACTTGAAGCTGAGCTTACCCGTGTGTTTCCTTCCCTACCAC
>KL258024.1:12234-31923 GCA_000699545.1 Podiceps cristatus | reverse complement strand
CCTACACCTTGTGACTGGCCAGGCAGGGGCAAAGTGGTGCCTCCCGGGAAGGAGACAGGAAAGGACCAGCTGACAGTGGTCGAATGCTGGTACAGCCGAGGTGCAGAAGCACCAGCGCAGTACAGAGCTTTGCAGGCCAGCTCGGTGCTGCTCACAGGCATGAGCTTTGCTTTTGGGCCTCCCCAAAGGGCGCAGGCCGGCTGGTGGAAAGCTATCGTGACGCTGGCAGCAGCTGTGCTTTACCTCGCTAGGTTCACACTATGGATTTTTGCCAAACGTAAATAATGCTCTTGAATCATGGTCATTAGGGTGCCATAAAAGCGTTTGGTGTTTCCCCCTGCTGTACTTTGGCTCTAACTGCAAATAACTGACAGCAGCAATTTTGTTTCTCAGCACAGCCCTAACTTGATATAGAGTCCCTTGGACTAGTATCTCATCGCGACTCCCTGCACATTACTGAAAGAGAAGTCTTTATTGTATGTTTTATGGCAGCCTGGCTTTAGCTGAGCTCTGTATGTTCCGCTTATGGAGACTGCTGTAAGAGGCTGTCTAAAATCCTTAGCAACTCTGCAGTTATTTTGCAGCAGAGCCGCAGCTTCAATGTTTTACGTTTTTCTTCTTTACAGAAGAAAAATGGGAGATCCCCTCCGCACTAAAATAAGAATAACACTGGATACAGCCTCTTTGCACGAGGCTTTCCCCCGCCTTGGGAGCGAATATACTTCAAAGCTGCCAGTCAGCTTTTCCCAGTCGCAAAGCTGCCTGCTGATTCTCTGACTTTCAAAGTGTTCACTCCAGATCTAAAGCAGCCCTTCAGTATGCTCTGACGTGTGGCACGCTTGCCATGGGCCTCAGCACAAGGGGTAAAATTGTATCCTCTGACCTGTTGACTTTTGTTTTATAGCTTGGCATCGCAGCTCTTCCATTCCACATGTTCCTATTCAGCTGCATTTCTGGCATGTTAAATAATCGGGTTACTGCATTTTAGAAGGGGGCTCCCAAATCGCAAAGCTCTCACCAGCAAGTGCTGAGAACGTTCAGTGTGCATGGATAGCTTTGTTGCAATAGTGATTTGGATATAATCCCTGTTTACCTCTGCTAGGAAAGGGCTTACCAAACTAAAGGAATAATTAGTTTCTGCCAGTCTAAGATGGCTTTCTGTTCTACTCTCCTAAGGTATCTACATTGCAGTGCTGCTTCTTGAATGTACTTTTGAATTCTTGGTCAACCAATCCTCCATCTGTTTCCGGCAGAGAGGGGGATATTTTAGAACCCCGGGAACAAGCAATTCATTTGGTTCTTATGTTGGGCTTGGTATTGGTATATGACTGGACTCAGTGTCACTAAGAGTCTCCCAAAATTTACGAGTTCACTTTTGTTTCACAAGTAAAGCTTTCCATGTACCTCCATCCCATAGCACAGCCAGGCTTTGGGCATCCGGCTGTCCCCATGGCACCCCCTGTACAGGTGTATCCTATCGGTAAGTCCCCTTGTCCAGGCCGGATGAGCCTAGGACTGTCTCTTTCCATCAGGTTCAACTACCATTTGATAAAATAGAAATTGCCTCCCTCCTCACGGCAGCTTGGCCTGCAGCTCGGTGGTGCTGAGCATCCTTCAGGAGAGGGAAGGTGGCCTGGCTCTCTCTCAGTCTGGGGAGGGTATTGGACTGAGGTTCTTCATTTCTCAGGTAGTGCTCTCGCTTCTACACCTGTGTGTAAAATGTAGGATGCCTGTTGGAGTGAAAGTGGCCCTGGTTGCTATGTTTGTGTTGGCCTTAATGCTGTGACATGCTTCAAGTGTACCCTCAGGGAAGGCAGGTAGAACCTACCCACCACTCTGCTTCAGTTCCTGATGGCCAAAGCAGCAGCAACTTGATATATACTGCCAGAAATCTGGAGGAGATGAGGCTAGAAATATCCCCAAGCTACATTTCCCACAGCAATGTTCAGGGTAGCTTTTGTTTTGTAACAAGGGAGGAAAATAATTTCCCTGAATGCTGTCTGTACGATGCATACCTCCTTTAGAGGTTATGTGATGAAAATATCAGGCCAGAAATGTTTTGAAAGATGTCAATCAAATGCACAGCTTCCTCAGCATTATCAACCGACCCAAGAAATATTTTGTCTTAAAAACTTCATTATGTATCCTGGCATGAAGAGCTGCAGGAGGAAAAAGCTGAAAGTATTACTATTCATGGGTCCATTTATCATAAGTAAGATGAATTTACATGTTCTCAGGGTACCCAGCCTGAGAAGTGTGCAAAATACCATTTAAATAGACCTCTACTAGTTTTTTAAAAAATGAAACTGCTGTCCCTGAGATGAAAGGTCTTATTCATAAATGCAGCTTTCCACATTAAAAATGAAAATGCCAGGCTGATATGTCGTCTTAAATTAAGCAGCAGTAATGTTCAGACATGGCCAATCCATCTAAATTGAAGCCAAAGAAGAATTATTTTAATTTCCAAGCTCATTTAGATTGTATCTAAACCAGAAATGTTTATTTTTCAACGGATATAAAGCATGTTTACACTAATACTGCCAGACTCATTAGTTGGAGGAAGGACTAAAACTTTCAGTCATTAGGCAAAGTCCCATTTCTTTTTGGCATTTTAGCAGTTTTCCAGGCTTGAATTCAAGGCAGTGATCATATTTGCATTTTTCAGTGCAGCAGATAGTAGGTGAAGTTATCCCACATCTTTTATTATTGAGTGGTTTTATTACCTATATATGCAGGAGACGGATCTGGTTTAAAAATTATTCCTTTCAAAATCATCAGACCAATATGGACCTGTGTTATTATTATTTTAGTAGTAGTAGTAGCTGTAGCAGTATTATAAAAATGAAAAACAGCGTGGTTTTTCCTATGTGCAATTTAGAGCACAAACCCCTGCGTCCCGCCTCTGTGTTCGCAAGGCACAGAGAAGTCAGGTTGCTATCACAGCCTCTGTCAGCCTGACTTGAAGGAAATCCGGCACAGGGACAGTTCAACTTTCCTCCCCCCCCGCCAGACACACCTTTTTTTCTGAAGTTCAGGTATTCCCAGCGCTTTCGCCGATGCTTCATTTTCTGTCCCCAGGAAGCACCTCTTTTGGGCACATTTCCCTCCCGATCCCTGGCAAACACTGCGACGGGGAATCATTTTGGCATCCAGCAAGCGCCACCTCACGTCTCACGGTGCTGCCTGTGCTGCCCCCCACGACTCCTGCTGCCTCACCCCCTCTGACCTCCAGCTCTTTATGTGTTTGTAAAGAAAGGGATTTGTCTTTACAGCTATTGCAATACACTTCATTTTTTATGTTCATTTTTGAGATCTGGTCATCTGTTCTACGTAGAAGGAAGGGCTTAAGGGGAAAGGCAGATTATGTATGCCTTTACAAAAATTTTCTTTAGCTTGTTCAGTTTATTTGACTGATGATTCCTGCTTGTTCTGTCTCCCATGATTTGCCTCCATTAAATGCTCTGATCCATGTTTAAAACCATATTTAGATCAGCAGCACTTCCTTACAGGTCTCCTTCTTCCTCTCTAAACATTGGGTCCCTCTACACTCAGTCAGGCTAGGTAAGAAAAGCCTCCTAAGGTACACTGTGAGGAGTGTGCAGTGTAAACCCAGACAGAGGAAAGGATTAATCCAAGCCTGAAAGGTCTTTGTAAGCTAGAAAGGTGTGCTGGGAAGGTGTTCAGCACAGATAAGGATAGGAGACCCAGGGAGACAAAGCCTCCGAAGTAGTTAGTTCTTTTGAGAATTTGGTAGTAAAGATTCAACTGGACAATGCAGTACCTGGTAGAGACATGAAAGGGGAGCCCTGGCCCTGGAAGAGCAGGGAAGCTGGAGGGGAGAGGAAGAGGAATGGAAGCAATCATGGCAGTGCCTGCAAATAGCGGGGAGGTGCTCTGACCATGGGAAAAGTGGGGCTGTGGGTCCAGCTCCCTGCTCCACCAGCATGCAGTCAAACAAGCATTAATTAGATCAAAGCTTAAAAAGTTTTGGGTTTTATCCCCCAAACAGAGTCCACAGTTTACATTTGAACCCATCGATGGACAGATTTTGTTCAAAAGCAAGTATGAAGAATGGATTTGGAAATCCAGATTCTGTCTCTAAATTACTTCTGAAAAAATGAAGACTGAAGAGGTAGAAGAATGAGCTGAAAATCTGGCTGTTTCCACCCAGACTGAAGAAAGACTGTCTGGAAGCTTCCTTCTCATGATATTTTTGCATTTTTCTTAGAAGCCCTTAGGGTCTCAAACTGTAGCTCTATGTAAGAGAAAATGAAAAATGTATCTGAATATATCTGCCATAAAAACAACAGGAATGCAAAGGGAAAAAAAAAAAAAAAGTGCCTCTGGCTAAGAGAGTCTATAAAAATTGAGGAGGAAGGCTACAGGGAACTCTTTGAAAGGGTTGGAACTGGTGGTCTATGGAACCCTTGGAGAAAGCACTATGTATCTCTGGAAGGAAACAAAGAGAATCACATATAAAGTGAATAGATTTAAATATACTATTCAGAGAATAGTGCCTCCATTTTAGGGTTTTTAACAGCCCACAAATAATAAATAATTAAATAAACAAAATTTAAGACCCACAGGTACTCAAGACTTTGTTTCAACATGAACTTTTTCATTATTGCTCCTAAACTCCATGCAAAAAGAAGGCCGTAGTCACTTGCAAAGGGTTTTTGTTTCTTGTTAGAATAAGATTCAGAACTCACCCTCTTCAGGCTCTCTCCAGTACAGGTCTTCTCCCTGCTACGGCAAAATTTCTAGGTTGAGGTCCAAAATAGCTATTGTCACATCAAAAGTGACTTAGAAATAAAGCACCTAACTCCAGAGCACGATCCAAGAAAACCTTACTCACTCTTGTCAAGGAATCTGAGAGGTGGCAGCCTCCTAATTTTCCATAGCAAGCTGATTTCACTGGAGTTTTACTATTGCATACACCTACAAATGTCACCATCTTCAGTACACTGAACTCGCATGCCACCTACCTATGTGGCAGGTGCCCCCTCCCCAGTCTCTGAAAGACCCTGGCGCATTTGGCATGCTGAAATAACACTTAAACAGCACCTATAGCCCTCCATTCACTCAGAAGGAGAAGGAGAGAGGAAGCAGAGGAAACAGATACTGGTTTTGTATTAGGTTTGCTGCAAAAGCACTTTCTCAGAAAGCAGGTGATACAAATTCTTGTTTATCCTCACTCTGAAAAGTGTTGAAACCTATGCTTGTGGGATCTAATTTGCTACTGGTATAGAGATGCTCCTATGGCGGAAAGAAAGGACCACATCCTCCTTCTCTCCCTGAAAAAAAAAAAAAAAAAAAAAGAAGTTAGGGATGGAAACTATGCTGCAGAGGACCAACAAAACACAGCAGGTCTGCTCTTTTATGCCTTGGACTTGCGCAAATAAGGCAGCTTCCGTCCTTTGGTCCCAATCTGGCAGAGGCACCTGCACCTGAGAGGCAGGGATATGTCCACCTCCTGCTGTGGTCATCCTGAGCCTGCATATATTAACATGAGACAGTCCTCAAGACAGTGCCCTCATGTATAAATCCGTCTCTCCATTTCTGGCAGTACTCTCCTCTTAGTTTTCTCTTTGGACTGGTTTAAATGCCTCCTTGCTTGATAAGCTGGATGTTGTGGATCCCAGGAGAAGCTTCTTAACTCTGACAAGTCAGCGTGTAGGAAGCACACACTTAGCCTGCCACAGTGTCACCAGCTCCTGATCTGGAGTACAGTGATCTGGTTTAAGGCTTTGCAGCATGGAGTATCACAATGCTAAAGCCCTTTTGGCAGCTGTTTTAGATCTGTATTAAACAACAACTATGTCTTCGTGGATACCTACTGAGTATAAACTTACATGTTTTTATTGCCTCAGGTTCTTCAAAAGTGTGAGGAAACACAGTAGACTGAGAGTGGCGTTTACCTAGTGGTTTAACAACAATAAGCAAAAGATAATCAGGATATCTCAAACTGCTATAATTTACTTAGTTATACAACCCTTTATTGTTTGCTCAGCTTCTATATGAGTTTAATTTTAAATTGACATTTGGCCTTCTGTCTCTTTGTGGCAAAGCAACTAGGATAATATTTAATCGCAGTTTTTCTGTTTAATCTATCATTTTAAAAATAGACCAGAATTGAGTTCTGCAGTACTTTTTAAATAAAAGAATGCTCTCACAAAAATCGTGTTAGCTTGAAGAAAACATTTGTATCATCATTTCAGTGTTTCCTCAGTGACACAATTAGGTTCCCTAAAACTTCTATGATTCATTCTTTGTGGTAAGAGAGAAGAAAGATCCCCTCCCATTATGTGCCTGAAAAATCAATGTTGTTGCATTCTTGTTTCTCTCCAAAATGAGTGTTAAGGGCTTTATTGGGGGTTAAGGGGAAGAAAATATTCCCAAATCGGGTGAGGAAATAATTTTATTTTTGCTGTAAGTCAGTCCTCAGATTCATCACTTGCTCAAACCAATTTCCTACAAAGAGACCAAAAGCTCTCTTAGTTGCAGACAGCACTTTTCACATGAACTGTTTCTGGAGTCTCATTTTAATGTTTTTTGGAAGCCTATTGCTACATTGGTAATGGGTTTTCTCACTCTGCCAAGTTATCTGACAGCTAGTTGATAACCAGTGATAAGCTAACATACATATGCTGGACAGCTGCCTGCATGTGCTTGAATTAGCATTATCTGCATTTAAACTCTGTTTTTCACACCCTGGAAGTACACAATGAGGAAGCAATCAGCAATTACAGAACCTGAGATATGAAATGCTACCAAGTAGATTCTCGGTGGCAAGATCTTCCTGAGCTGGCAGTCTATTTTGCTTATCTGGGATGATAAATATGGAAATTCAGCTGCCTTATTTCAGGTGGCTCAATAGGTGCTGTGTCTTCCATGCTTTGCAGTCTCAACTGAGTTTCTCACTAGGTGCTAGCTATTCAGATAATTTGGAGGCATGAAAAAACATATTGTCAATGTCAGAATGTGTTGCTGAAAATCTTAAGGATTTTCGGGAAAATGTTCATTTGGCAATTCCCCACAGCAACCCAAGCCTCACAGGTTTCATATTTTCTGCAGTCCTGCTGATCCTCATCCAGAGCTTTTCCTTAGCCTTTCCCACCCTCTTCTGTCATAGCCCGCTTTTAGAAAATATTGCTTCTGGCCATAAAAAAAAAAAAAAAAAAAGTCAATTTCCAGAAAGTTCCTAGGGCTTGCTATCTCAAAAAACACTATACTGTATTGCCAAAAGGGCTCAGACTCTCAGGCCAACAAACAAAATTCTTTACTGAAAGAATTAGTGTGGGAGAGGACATCATTTGGAAAATCGGAGCCTGTGCTGTCACAGCCACCCTTGTGCTTTATCAAAAGTCTTTGTCTCCCTACAGCTTTACCACTGTTCATATCCAAGATCCACTGTTTTAAAGACATTGCTAATGGTATTTCTGAGGAAGCTTTAAGGGTCTTGTCATTTCCTCACTGATGATTGTTGGTCAACTGTACCAGATATTCACAGTGTGAATTTATCAGAGAGGCTTTAGGAATACTTGTATGTGTAATGTTTCTTTGCTTATTTTAATGTGTCTTGCCTTTTGTGCTTTTTCCTCACCACTTTCTTTTCTGTCACTTGCCAGCGTGTAAAGCTGTTTCCATCACTCAGTAGCATATCTATCTGATGCAGTGATAAAAGGATATGCTACCATCCTTTCAAACTGTCATCTGCTTAAAAGAAATGTCAACAGTGCCAAAATCCGTGATGCTCATCACATTGACACTTCAGGGGTACAATTAAATGGCTAGATTAAGACCCACGTGGGTCAATTTTTTCATGCATTACAGCTAAACGAAGTTGAGTGTTGCAAATGGAAAATGCCTCTTACTAAGCACTTAACATAATCTCTTTCTGTTACCTCAGACACCCAGAGAGAGCACATATCTTGCATTAGCTCACTGAAGTACACTCTAAAGGGCTAGGAAAATGTCAGATAAAAGGGCCAGTGTATGGGGTTTCCTACCAGTGTGTAGAGGTAATTCTCAGTAGAACTGTGGTGGGGAGACCCACCTGGAAGGATGGAGGTAGATTTTGGAAGTCAGGAGAGAAACAACTCAAGGTGACGTTTAGAACCCAAACTGTGCCTCCTCAGCCCAGGTGCTCTTTCACTGAATGATTCACATAAAGCCCCAAAGACAGCTAGTGAGAGAAATAAGATTTTACTCATCTGTGAAAGCCTATTGGCAGTTTTTGCAAAATTGGGTGGAAAAGTGCAGGCACTGTCCATATGTAAAAAACTATTTTAAGAGTCTCTTAAATCTCCCAGTTGAAGAAAATCCTGAAATCTAAGCAAAGGGAGTAATAAAAGCCAGGATCAAGAGAGGGTTCAGATAATTCTTTTTGAGGTTTTAGCTGCTGAGAAGTGATCCTTGTCTTGCACGTTTGCTGCAGTAATGGTAATGAGACAGTCTGTTTTGATCCAGGAGGTTCTTTAGCTCTGAAGATGCTCACTTTAGATTTATAAGTCTAGGACATAGATTTCATACAAGATATTCTAACAGTATAAGCTTCTGTATCCAGGAATATACCCTCAGGTCTAATATTTTGCTGCAAATGGGTTGTTTTTTATTATCTTTATCCTCTTTGACTGACATAGATGCTTATTCAAATATCTCAGCTAAATTTTTGTTGCAGCTCTGGCATTTATAACACCCTGGTTCATTCTTTTAATATTGAATACATATAATTTGCATACATATTCCTTTTCCAGGTTAGATAGGTGGCCTGTCCACCTTAGTAAGTCCAGTATGTTAATGTTGGTGGGTTTAAATGACACATCATGACTATATGATTCCCTTTTCACATCCTACACACAGTCCTTCCTACAAGCTTTGCGTGGGCCTCCTTCCCAGGTCATGAACAAGCTCACAAATACAGTTTATTTGCAGTCAAAGCAAGTAATACAATAGTCCCTGGGGCTTGCAAATATACAGGCAATGTCCACCAACATTAATAGAGCTCTTCAGGAAGAGCTCAGCCTCTTTCTTCTGACAGCTTTTTGGATGTTCCATCAGTCCTGAGATTCTTCCTGTCACGTTACCACAACATGGACACGCTGATTTCCTGTCCAGGGCCTTCATAATTGGAGCATGACTGAATGGAGGTTCCCCCCTGCCAGATAGCTGAGACAGGGATCCATGGCAATATGAAGAAATTGGATGACGTTGAGGAGAGAAGAGACTACTCCTCATAACCTGGCCAATCGGTCACTCCTGAAGGAAGGATGACATAGTTTCAGTCCAACAATACTGCCAGTTTATAAACTTGATTCCTGCAAAATCCATTTCTTCTTCTTCTGATCTGCCACAGCCTGTGGTACCCTTGAACACCATGTCACAACACAAGTCAGTAGGAGTTCTCAGCATCATACATAACTTAAGGGGAGAGAAAAGCCAGGCAAGCCAGTCCCCAAACACCCTCCTGACTCCAGCTACCACCACCTGTGGGCACAGGGTAATGGTCCATATGATCAATTGCCAAAATTTTGTTTCACCTAGAAGAGAAATACTGAGTGATCGGTGAAGCCAGTTAATAGGACGGGAGGGCTGGAGGAAGTAACGGTAACTCAGCTCTAGGGCAGAGGCTAAGTTGGTTACCCCAAAGGGCATCCAGCAGGACCAGAGGAGGTGCAGCCCCTGCGGCAAAGCACAGCTAGTAACTATGCTCCTGTCTTAAGACAATCATAGTGACTCCCAAAGATGATCAACATACAGATGTCAGGTTTCCTGTCTGCATGCAGACTTCTGTATATGACAATGCAAGTGGCAGCAGGGAAAAGGGAGCGAGGTCTTACTGTCCTAAAAGCAGTAAACAGTTACGCGTGTTGCAAGCAATGGTGACTCAAAGCCAGCTGGAGGAAAAACAAGGGAGATGCCAAACATCAGCTGAAACTATCGTGGAAATTAACCTGTATCTTCTGAGAAAGCTTTAAAGCAATGTGCCAAGAATACAAAAAATCTGCCTGTTCAGATAAAAAGGGGGAAAAGGAAAGAAACATATGGGGTTCCTCTAGGAGAAAAGCGAGATCCCTTGCAGGCAGAAGTGATTACTCTATTTTTTTGTTGTTGTTTGTTTTAAAATTTTGTATCTCAAAGTGATTTTTTGTACTAATTAAAGGTGCTGCACTGACAACACAGAGGAAAAAAAATACCAGCCCTCTGCCTTCAGTGACAGAACAAACCCAGCAGACAGCCACATTCTTTGTTACCAGTCTCCGACAGCGTCTCAAGTCTATTCAGGACTGATCACTCCTAGGGCAAGAAGTTATGCCGTTATGTTACATAGTGCGGTGCAGCCATCAGCGCCAATTTTATACCCGTCAGCTGGGTACAAGCTGTGGGAGTGCTGCAGTGCTTCCTCGGCAAGCCCAGCAGCCCAGGGCTCCGGCTGCAGAAGCGTGCCTGATGGTGCCGCCCACGCTAGATGCATCTGCACTGGCTTCGGTACAGCTGGGCTGTGCCAGCCTGCCAAGTGGGCGATGCCTTCTTGTGGGTAGCCGAAAATCAGCCTGGTGGAGGGGAGTTTCTTTAGCATGGGATTTCCTCTGCCAAATCAGTGCTGCTCCCTGGAAGGAAGAAGGAGGTGGAGAGCCAGGCCCATAATTCCTGTCTCTTGAGGACCTGATGTGTTTCAGTCCAACAGATTACCTTTTCCAGCTCACTATGGGCACATCATTCTTACCAGACCATGGAAAAGAAGCACAGGAAAGCCATTCCCTTGTTTTCTGAAGGCATTTAGCAACAAGAGCTCAGTGAGTCCATGTCCCTGATTTTGTACTCATCAATTGCTTTGAATCAGAGCCTGAATTTCTCTGTGTGCCTTCACTATCACTTGGTCTTCACGTGAATCTGCAAGGACAAAAGCCAAGGGGAGGGAGACAAGCATAATAGACCTGGAAAGTTGTGATATAAGAAGAGTATGCCAACAGGAAATATCCTTTAAAATCACTGCTATGACTTCTTTCCATGAGGGGCAACCAACTAGCTAAAAATGCAAATTAGTCAATATATGACAGAGCTAATGCTGTAAGAAACAACTGTTCTGACAGCTGTTAGATCACTTGGTAATCTGCAGGAAAGTGGATCATCTGCACTTCCCTGTAACTTGACCTACTGGGTGCTTTCGAAATTTTGACCCCAAGTAGAAGTGCCAAAGACTTTTGAAATTACTAGTTATATTATCCAGATAAATAGGAGTAAATTTAAAATTAAGGTACTCTAAAATACTTCACCTGTGACCAATAGAACTCAAACACTTGGGTGTTAATTTCTACTTTAGGAATTAATGCTAGGTTTTCTTAGATATTCCTGGACAATACTTCCTCTCATTTTTCATTTCCTAAAAGAAAAAAATAAATAAGGAAAAAAATATGAAATCAGATCCAGCTATAAGAGAAATGGGAAGAAAGAGTAAATTGCCTATTGGAAAAGAAGACACTCTCTACATTATATCTGAATTATAAGTCAGAGGTAAACAGTGGCATGTATTAAGTTCTGCTTGTCCAGCCTAAGGCCCGCTCATGCTGGGACATCCCTCTGGCTTAGGTGACCTTGTTTCTGCCACAAAATTTAGGATACAGAGATGGGGGGAGGATGTTCTCTTGACATCAACAAGCAGCACATCCTTCAGCAGAACCCTTTATCCTGCAGTTCAGGATGGGTATATTGAGAGTGCCCCCAACATTTTTCAGTCCTATTTTCTCTGGAGTCTTGATGCAGCATATTTTTCAATTTTTAGCATGTATAAAAAGACTTGCTATTTTAATTTTGAGATGAAAAAAAAAAAAAAAGAAAAAAAAGAAAAAAAATCTCATCCAGTAAGTAATAAATGAATTTACCAGAAAATTGGCATGCTGGAATGTATTGAGGGTCAGAAACAATTACAAAAACAATGCTAGTCATTGGGAAGCAGGGGACTGGATCTGCAAAGTGATTGTGCTTGATGGGATGGATGTGCACCCCTAAGTGCACTGGTGCACTTAGCTCCTTCTGCAGGGACACGCTGTCGCCCCATAGCTGGATGCTCTCCTCAGAGGTGTGTGTGGAGGTCCCACTCTACAACTGTCTTGGAAGATAGCTCACCCTTACCTCCACCTACAAGGACAGGCCAGTCTGTGCAAAGCACTGACATGTTTTTCCCATCCCCTCCTCCTCTGCTGGACGAAGCTCACTCAGAGCATGGCCACTAGGCAGGGCCCTGGGCCCTGGCGACACTGAGAAACACTCGGGGAATACTTTTGGGCTTTAAGCCCGAGCTTGGTGCTGAGCCCATCCCCATGTGGTCAGGGGTCTGCCTGCCCTGACAGCAGAGATATAGGGGCATAGATGTCATTACGGGGACCAAAGGTGGCACCAAGGGTTTTAGCTATCTGAAGGGCAACCAACTGAGGAGCCTTGAGGGCAACGGGGTGCCAGTGGCACCTACGTGAAGTCCAGTGCCTAAATGCCATCATGAATTTAGAGTCCACTTACAAACGGTTGTACCACTGGCATACAGGGAAGGGGTAGTGCTCAACAGACCTCAACTGTTGCATGAATCCAGAGCCAAATGGGAGGAGCGGAGGGCCAGAATAACTCCCAGCTATTTTGTCCTTGCACCTTCATGCTATGTTTCCATAGGTGGAAAAGAACACCTCGCATCGCTCTGCACTGACTGCTGTCAGGAAACATGACTTCCTTGGGGTCTTATTACATAAGAAACACATCAGCAGAAATTAAGTTGCTCCTTGACAGAATCCATGGTGCTGTGTGTCACTTCTAACAGAACAACAGCCATCTCCATAAGCTTCATTTAAAAATGACTGGAAACCATTGTGTGGGAACGGCAGGATGTTCCAGCTGCTGCAGATTAAACAAGTCACCTTCAGCATGCTCTGTATGCTAACCTGAACAGGCAGAAAAAAGAAAGTGGATGATGAAGCACCGCTAATTTGCAAAACACTTAACCTGTATGCAATTATCATATACAGTGCCTCTAGCAGATCAGCTCTGCCACTTTCTGCTCTTACAAAACAGCAGACCCATGCTGGGGATCACCACAGGACTACAGCTTCATGCAACTGGATTAAAATGTAGGATGCTGTGTAATTTTCCACGAACCTGCTTATTTAATATTTGCTGCCAGAAAAGCCAGTGCTCCTCGTTTCCTGAAGAACTTAGAGAAGCACAGAACGAAATAAAAGAGCATTTCCTTTCTAGGCAAAGATGATTTGTGCAAATATTAGGGGTGAATGGGCAGCACAGAATTTTTGCTGTAGTTTTTATCACAGCAGGCACCTAAGGTCATTAAATACAGATGGAATATACTTTCTATTGCACAGCCAAGATTACTAATAAATCAAAAGCTGCAAGGGTTCAGAAAGTTGTAATGATTAGACTTTTTTATAGAACTATTCTCTAAAGCAGCTGCTTTAAGGAAGAATAAGTGGGCTACCTGAACCATAAATCAATATTTTTTATTTAGTGTTTGAATTAAAACAAATTGGATGGAAATCAGATAGTAGTTCTTCTCCTGCTTTTACAGGGAGGTTAAGGAGTGCACCCTCTGATATTTCCACTGCATTTCTGTCTTCTCAAGTGCCCAGTTTTTCAGATGAAGTGCTTTATTTGTAAAGCATTCTTCATCTTGTATATTAAAAATATGTAAGTGCATGACACTTGTCTTAGCCCTAAGTCTCCAATCTGGGGCTTTTTCTGAATTATGGAAGACCTGGAAATGAGCTTCAGGTCTGAGTTATGTATGTACAAACAAGAGGCATTTATTAAAATTACCCTTTCCTTTTTGCTGCCCATCTCAATTGCCTACAGGCCTTTCTTCTTTCCTGCCCATCAACAGCCATTCTGGGCCAGCTAAGGAAATTACAGGTGCAGTTTTGGTTCTTCTGCAGGGAGCACCTCCATGCTGGGGGCCCGAGGAACACCCTGCAGGTGATGGTAGTCATTTCTGTGTTTCTCTGCAGGAAGGGGACATGTTTCCAGAGGCCATTATGTTACTTGGATCTTGAGGGGACTGCAGGCCTGAGGACTATTTTCTGAGGTTGCATCCACCTGCAGCAAGTCTTAGTGTCTCTGTTAAAAGGATAGAGAGGAAATCTGCAGGGGCAATGTCCCAAAAAAAAAAAAAAAAAAGAGTTTAGGCTCATCATTTGTTTTGCCCACAAAGGTCTTGGCCGGGACCTGTGTGAGACAGGTGCATGCCTGCCCCACAGCTGAGATCTACTTATCCCACACAGTAACGCAATGGGTTGCGCAGAGCAGTAAGTCCGGGGAGCTGAGCAGAGATAGGCAGGCCCGTAGCCATCACGGATTTAACCAATATCCATCCCATGGCTCTGCAATTCATCACACAGGCCACTATCTGCTCCTCGCACTTGGGGGTTGTCCTTTATTTTACATTTTTAATAGCTTGAATTCTGTTGCTCCAAGCACTTCTTAAATGTAGTGCAAATGGCCTCAGACCTGACACAACAAAAATTGTTTTCTGGATGATGATAAAGTGATGCCCCTGAGGGAAACATGGAGATATTGCACCTCCCTCTGTCAAAACAGATTCTGGGTGGATGGTGCATCCTTTATATCAAAAATAAAAACCGCTGCAAGTGGAATTACCAGAAATGTCATTTATACCAAGGAGGATACCCTGCAGCTGTTCAGGTTTCCTGCATGAATCTTTCATTTGTTTGTGCTTGTTCATCTTTGTAGCAATGAGATGCATATTTGGGCCTTGCAGGCTGAAGGGCCTGGGTATCATCATTAAGCAGGCGTGCGAAAAAACAGTACGTGTGCCAGGTAATCACACTCGGGCTGAGCCTGGAAATCCCACTGCAAGTATCTAACGTACACAAGAATCTGGCAGCAGACTCGCAGGGTTTCATCTGAGGACTTTTGCCTCTCGAGCCATGTGAAGCTGCGGCTGCCTCTGTGATAATTAATCTTCTATTCTCTTTTGTACGCTTGAACGTTCATGTATTTATTCTCTTTCATAAGCTCCTTTGGTTGGCGCATGAAACTAAGGAAGAGGGGGAATTATTCATTCCCACAGCCCATATGGGGAACTGAACTCTGTGGGTGTTTTTGCGAGCAGGTGCCCCAAGTTCAAGGTCAGCTCTTAAATGTGAACACCTTATCAGAGAATGGGACCCCTGTCTGCTTCAAGGTTGTAAGCATAAAGTGGTTTTTTCCCACCCTATTCTCTTAAACACTGCTTTGTAGTATTTGGTTTTATTCTGTCAGATAGTTTATGAATTTTGGAGACTTCAGACAAGAGAAAGTTAGCTTTTCTGCCAGTTTTGCCATTTTGCTTCCTTCACCCAAACCAGAAAATGTCTCTGTCTTACACCCAGAAATGTGGGTGTCAGTCTAGTGGCAGCTCTTGGCCCTCACAAGAGTTACCACTTGCTGCAGCTCTCAGGAGTAACCAGACCAGCTAAGTGCCACCAAACAACTCCTTCATTGCCAGACAAGTCCCTGCCTGCTACGCTGCTCAGCACAAAGCCCTGGTCTCGGTAGGAGTGCTACTTGCCCGGCCAGGCTGCTGGTGCTTGAGACTGGGGGTCAGCTTACGTGGGCTTAGGCACGGCCTTCCCTGTGGCTTGCTTGCAGATCTCCGGGTTTGAGGAGCAAGATGGAAAAGAGGTAGCGTCTACAGGTTTTCTCCCGTGCTTTCCAAATCATCTTCTGGAGCACCACGTGCATCATGTAATGAGAAGCCTTCCTGCTAGATAAATGACTGATCTCCTGATGCCTCACACTTTTTACAAGAAGTGCTGGAAGCTCTGGAGATTTAATCTCTAGTTTAGCAGATGAATCTCTAGAAGAAGAAGAAAAAAATCTGAACTCTAGTAGGTCTCTAGCAGAATACCAGATGCTGCTATTGCAGCCTCCAAAAAATGTGCCAGACTTGCTGTGGCTGCTTAGCAGCCTCTCCAAGCCAGGTCTAGAGCTACAGTCAGCCCCTGATATGGTCAGCTCTGGTCCCTGAGAGCTGGGAAGGCTCACAGGTGTATTTCTTCTGATGCTGACTTCAGTAGCTACAAAGTGTCTGTCCAACAGGACCACTCTGAGGGTGTTAGATACGTGCCAAAAGCAGAAAGGGTATTGCATGGCAAAAGAGATCCACCTCTTTTGTCATGAGCTTCCCTCATGACAAAGATCCCTCACAAATTCAACTAACATCACAGGAAGGTGTGAGCGCAAGCAGAAGTGAAACAAAAGTATTTGGCAAGAGGAGACGCAATGGGCAGACCAAAAGATAGCTATAAATGAGGAACAACAGTCAGCTGGAATAATGAATCAGAAAAAAATTGGCAAAGTCAAAATCAATGAGTCAATCAACTGATAGCAGTGAAGACCACATAGGACTGAGAGTGTGATGGCCAGTTATATCCAAAGACTCTTCTTCTCCACTCTTGGCCTACTTTCTGTAACTTTTTTTCAGCCAAATTTCCAGAAGAAAGCAGGTAACTCACTCTATCTATATTCATTTATCTCTTGTCCATGAATCCAGCCAGCCTCCCAGCAGCTCTCAGTTTTGATGGCCTCAGGGCAGAGGAAACAATGCCCTCCATGTTCTGATATGCTCTGAACTCTAGCTTGAGTCTGCAATTACCTGCCCAACGCAGTGCCTCCTTGCCTATGTTAACATGCAGATTTTATCACAGTACCACCATATAACAATGCTATAAACATTTACCCTAATATTGTAGCCGAGAAAGAGCAATGGTAATTTGCCACTACAATAATGTTCACAAAGCATTCCTGAAAAATGACAGGCGGGGAAACAAGAATAATTGGAGTTAATGGAGACAAAAATCCTCAGTTATAAAGATATATGGCACTTTAGAAAATTGATTTAGTACCTCTAGCCAAAAGCAAAAGGGAGAGCACATGACATCGAGTTATTCACAATCTACTTATTGTGAGTCTTCCTGATTGAATTGGTATCAGTATAAATCAGGGAAGTAACACAGTTGAGGCCAATGGTGCTCCACTAATACAGGGTCGGTGTGAGATCAGAATCAGTTTGAAGATACGGATTTGGGTTACCTTGCTGCATGCTACTTGACAACACATAAAATATTACCAAGTAATTTTTAAATCTACATGTTTTAAATCTACTTTAAATCAAAGTAGATTATGCAGCATTTTGCAGGTCTTGTATCAGAACTAGATAAACCAGAAAAGTTGCTTTAGTGTTTTCTGTGAGAAAAAGAATCATGCTTGCCAGGATATCAGTTTGTTTTCTTTTGGAAAGGGTCTTGTACCTAGCATTTGCCAAGCATCACTTGTCCATATATCTTTTTATTTTAAAAGGGGAAAATATCACTGCATTTGATTTCACAAGGAAAAGCTGAGTTTCTTGACACACAATAGAAACTTTGAAAATATTCAGTGTGAACATTGGTATTTAGGTGTCTTATTAAGGCATAAAACAGAATATAGTTTGAGAGCTTACCTAACACATGGCTAGTTGATATAGTGTGTTGAATTTGTTCTGCAGTCTTCTCTCCAGCCAGATTTTGCCAGTAGGAACAGAATGCATCACGCTATTTCTGCAAAAGTTCTATCATTAGATGCCTAAATATAAATGTAGTTGTTGGACATTATGACTATTCTGCCTTTTTGCCATTCTTTCTTAGTCTGTGTGTTGCTAAATATTTTATATATATGTGTACAATTTGATATTTAATCTGTGATCATTGACTTAATTTATGTAACATATGGCTAAATTAGACAGTTATTTTCCAAGCAAGGCCTCCCATATGCTGCAATGGCCAGGAGGTTGGTGATTCAAGCATTTTTTCATTACATTGAGGCATTCCCTCTGTCAGAATGGTTCCCCATCCTTTTACTGAAATTCCCTGAGGAGTAACAAGCGGATTTATTGGCTGATAATAATGGATATCATGACTGGTACCCCTTGAGCGTTCAAAAGCTGACACACACAACAAATATCCTCCACTCAGAAAAAGAAAACTGTTTTGCCTAAGAACATTCACTTTGTAAGTATGTATGAATTTGGGGCATGCCCTTGTCATCTTTTTGAGCAGGAGTAGAGAATGCTGTTGAGCTTGGAGTTCTCCCATGGAGTTTTCAAAAACTGTACTTGTCTTTGGTGATTTACAACAGGATTGTTTGCTTCCTTCTTCAGATGTCTCTCAGAAGATGTTTTTCTGTATCATCCTTCTTGCAAGAGAAATACATCTTAAACTGAATACACCTCACAGGGAGATTTGCCATCTCTAATGGCTTGTCTTCCACTGTCAGTGACAGTAAAAAACAATGGAAAGAAACAGGGAAGGAAGACAGCTTTTTGGTCTTTTAGCACTGAAAAGCCACTAAATTGGCTGTGCAGGTTCAAGAGAACAAAGCTTATTCAAGCAAAATTGATATGAACCCACTAATTGTGTGTAATTCATATATTTTAAGGAAAGACTTAGAAATAATTGCTGTAAGAAGTCAAACTTTCAAATAAAATGAAATTCAATGAGTATACTGTTCTTAAGCTGCAACTTTTTAAGGCTTCCATAATCTTCAACTCAATATTATGCCACTGTCTTGAAATTCCAGTGTTAACTTGCATGAACAAGCACCAATAGGAAAATATGCAGGAAAATTAAATAAAATTGCCTGGAGACAATGACTGCAATGACATCAAAATTTCTTTGTTCTATTTTGGGTGGGGTTGTTTTGGTTTTTTGAGAGATTTTCTTCTTTTCCCAGAAGTACAAGCTAGCTAGTAATAACACTGGAATATTCCATGGTCCTGATTCATCCCATTTTAGTACACTTAAGTGTCATGCTAGCCTTTGAATTGAATCACTTGCTCTACATCCATGCATCCACCCATTCATCCATCCATCCATCTGGACTGTTTATGGTCAGTGGATAAGGGTCTACAGTTCGGTAAACAGAAACTGCTCTTCAGTGTTTAAAACAAGACTGTTTCAATAAAAATATGTTTATCACAGTGCTACAACTGTGCCACTGTGCATAAAGTGATCAGACCCTCTGTTGCAGTTGGGCTTGGTGGTCTTGTAGTTGTGTCTGAGATCTGCAAGGCCTTTGTCCACTGGACTACTTCAGCCTTAGATCTGCAAACCATTATTTTATCTTCTGGACTATGGCACAGTCTGGGAATGTCATAGCATGACAGCTAGCAATACAAAGCAGTGATCTCTTACTGTCAGTTACATCTTTGCCATCAGTCACTTGACATGAACTCGGGGCTCATTAAATGGTTGAGTGAATGACCTGTCAATCCTACACTCATTCATGGCAGGCCTACTAACATATGCTACATTGTGCCCTTAGCTGACATGCAGGCATACCCTAAGCCTGTCTATATGGTCAAAATAGATAATCATGTCTCAGATGAAAGGCAGTAAGCCAAGAACTGAGAACAAGTGATTTTCATGCCTCCTCTCTGCTGTAGCTTGCCACATGAGCACCCCTAGTAGCCTGAAGTTATCAGCCTGTCTTTGCCCTTAATTTTGCTTTAGAGATGCTCACAGACCTAGCTGGTGTCTAACACTGGGTATGGCACCATACATCAATGCAGCACACGGATGTACCTGTGGAATATGTATGTGTACTGTACCTATTATATCTGTTCTGTATTTTTTTATTGTATTGTATTTATATATA
>KL258024.1:0-12183 GCA_000699545.1 Podiceps cristatus | reverse complement strand
CTGTGTAGATATAGATGCCCTGTGTAACTTGAAGATGACTAACTTTCTTGAACCCTGCCCTCTGTGTCCAGCTCCATAGAGTCAGTCAAATGGGAAAAACACCACTATTTAAGGAATACAGTACCTGTATGTACTGAGTAGACAGGGATCGGGACAGGCTAGATTAATGGGCTGAGGCAAATTGTATGAGATTCAACAAAGCTAAGTTCTGGGTGGGTGTCCAAGAAGGCCAACAGCATCCTGGCTTATATCAGAAATGGTGTCCCCAGCAGGAGTAGGGAAGGTATCGTCTCCCTGTACTTGGCACTGGTGAGGCCGCACCCCGAGTACTGGGTGTGGTTTTGGGCCCCTCACTGCAAGAAAGACATTGAGGTGCTGGAGCATGTCCAGAGAAGGGCAATGAAGCTGGTGATGGGCCTAGAGAACAGGCCAACAGCATCCTGGCTTATATCAGAAATGGTGTCCCCAGCAGGAGTAGGGAAGGTATCGTCTCCCTGTACTTGGCACTGGTGAGGCCGCACCCCGAGTACTGGGTGTGGTTTTGGGCCCCTCACTGCAAGAAAGACATTGAGGTGCTGGAGCATGTCCAGAGAAGGGCAATGAAGCTGGTGATGGGCCTAGAGAACAAGTGATATGAGGAGCAGCTGAGGTACCTGGGGTGGTTTAGCCTGGAGAAAAGAAGGCTCCAACTACCCGAAAGGAGGTTGTAGCGAGGTGGGTGTGGGTCTCTTCTCCCAGGTAACAACTGATAGGACAAAAAGAAATGGCCTCAAGTTGCACCAGGGGAGGTTTAGATTGGATATGAGGAAACATTTCTTCACCAAAGGAGTTATATCAGGCACAACCAAAAAAGTTATCAGGAAGTGGTTGAGTCACCATCCCTGGAGGAATTTAAAAGAGGTGTAGCTGTGGCACATAAGGACATGGTTTAGTGGTAGAGTTGTCAGAGTTAGGTTTACAGTTGGGCTTGATGATCTTAAAGGTCTTTTCCAACCTAAATAATTCTATGATTCTACAATCAGGACATGGACCTTAGTGTCATGCAGCCTTTGAATATCTCCCCCCACCTCAATATTCATCCTGTTTTCCCTCTCAGTTTCTATAAGAAACTCTAGAGCATTAAATCACAATAATCTGTGCATACCTACTCAGATTGTTTGTACTTCTGTAATAAGATAATAATTACTCCAGTGTAATTACTAGCTGATTGTCCTCCATAGGCCATCAGTGCTGATGGAGGACACCATTCTTTGCATTAGCACTTTATAGCAAACCATGTTTTTTCATTACAACCCCACTGCCTCAAATCCAATTCTTTCCCCAAATTTTGGAGGCTTTAGAAGAGATGCATAGGTCAGTAGGTGAATTAAAACCCATTTGTGCAATGTTAAACTGCATGGAAACTTAAAAATCAATAAATTAATGGCATTCAAAGGTCAATCTTTAAACAGAAAATGGTATTAACCTATTCCTGTTGGCTGTGCATACAAGGAAGGATAACAGGTACAATAGCACTTCAATAATGAAAGTATATTTATCTCTTTGTGCAATACAAATATAATAACTTGCAGAATATGATTGATTAGGACGATGGAGCTCAGAGTGGGTGTCTAATAGATGATGGATATGCAAAATATGAAACTGAGGACAATTTTCATGTTCATTTAACTTCTTTAAAGTGTTTTAAATGAGTACTAGAAACTAAATCAGGGAAAATTGTCTGGACTTGGTTGAATGATGCTCTCTCAACACAGATTATCTATCACTGGGCTACAGGTTATTTGTTGAACTAATGATCTAAAACATGAGCTAATCGAAAATCACATAAAACCAAAAATGATCATAAAAGAAGATGATAGCAGTATGACAGACAAATCGCTCTGTGGGAACAAAATAAGCATGACCTATGTGCACTAGGCATCAAGGGGCTTTGCCAGCACAATTTGTCATTGGATTTCTGTTTCTCACAGATATTCATAATTAATGGTAAGCCATTTTCTGCTCCTTAAGTCTCCGGATAGCAAGTGAAACCTCAGATAAAATCTTCAAATTAAATAGAATTGGATTTAGCCACTACAAATCAGATTGAAGAGGATATCATTGTTGCTATGTTCCCGTTACAGTTGATGATTCAACTGAGCAGCAGAAGTGCCAGTAGGATATAGCAGGCCCATAAACCAATGCAGAGAAAGCAATTGCTTCTCCAGGCCTCCCATTGTATATCCTATAAACCAGCAGTTCTCTCTATGTGCCTTCCCAAGGAGTTTGGCATGGCCACTCTTTGAGATGTAGGAATGGTAGGGTTTTCCTCGGTGTGAGGAAGAGTAAGAGTAAGAGCTGAGGTCTCAGGACCTGGCAGATAGACACTATCTCTGTAATACAGTAAAGACTTCTCACTGCTTCTCAAGGCTGGGGTGAGACACCTCAGCCTTGGGGATCTTAAACATCCCAGAATTGAGATTCAAGCAATGTTGACCTTGATATGCAGTTCTAGACAGAAATCACTCAAGGCATACTGCATATATTCATGTCAGAAAAACTAAGCAAATGACATTTCAGAATAGCTTAGGAGACTGCAAATCTCTTCTTCCTTTATCTGGGACTCTTGAGTTCTTGATAAACTAGCAAGCAATGATACTCACAGGACACTTGCAAAGGACTTTGTCAAACAGATCTGTTTACTCATAATTGAGTATCATAGAATCATAGAATTGTCAAGGTTGGAAAAGACCCTTAAGATCGAGTCAAAAATCGAGTAGAATCATAGAATCATAGAGTAGATCAATTATCTTTTCTTGTTTGACCTTTTGTGGCACAGTTCCCTGTTTTGTCATGGATGCTTAGGTTTTCTCATAAAATTTCTCAAAATTGATCATAAATCCTCTTTTTTATCTGATTGCAGAAAGAACATAAATTGTCTGCTTTTCTGGGGAAACAGCTCTAGAAAATAACTTTTTTGGGGGAAGAAGAGTAATAAAAAATATATACTTCAATAGCTTTTGAACTTGATTTTCATGCCTTTTACACTTAAAATTTTCTTTTGGGTGTTTTTCAATCATGCTCATGTCATCACTTTGAGAAGAATCTCAATAAAAATTGTCTTGTAATTTGGTTTTCAAAGGCAATACTTTTCCAAAAGCTCTTTGTCAGATGGAGCTCTTAATTGGTAGAAAGGATAGATATCAGCAAATTTCTAAAAGCATTTGACCTAATAGTATTTACTTAAAATAATAATGTTATATTAAATAAAACGTAACCCTTTGTAAATGGGTTGTAAACTGTCTGAATGATGTATCTCAAATTACAGGATTAACTGAAAAAAATCACCATCTGAAAGGATTGTTATCAGTCAAATCACCCAGAGATCTGTTTTCAGCTCATTGCTGTTTAATATTCCCATCTATGACATGGAAAAAAAATGTGAATGATTGCTGGTACTGTTTTCAGATAGCACAGACATTAATGGATTGGGAAATAATTATAAGTAAAAGTCATTTCTACAGGTTGATTTGTATCTCTTGGTATTGTGAGTCCACATAGATGTAAACCTTCCATAAAGAAGAGTTGGAGACCTATAGAAACATATATGGGGCCACAAAACTAGGTATCAAACCCACAGAAAAACTGTGCTGAAAACAAAATGCTGAATAACTGCCCGTAAGTGATCACAGTCCACTTTAATCCACTGAATGAGCCAGAGGTCCTGCAAAAAACTAGTTTGTTCTTTTACCATAATTTTACGGTTTAACCCTATCAAATCCAGTAAATTATGAAAGAATCAATGTGTGCAAATCCTCATGAATAAGATCACAGCTCTCTCTGACTAAAAAGGCTTAAAGTATTGATTAATCACAAGTATTTGTACCACTGTCATGGGCTAGTAAGTATGTTTCAGTTGTCTAATTTACCATATTGTAGGTATTGATCCAAACCTGATAACTGAAGTTCATTATTCCTTACTATTCTGTTTAAAACATTTCGATCTTTTACTCATAAAAAGGAAACCACTGCATTTAACATAGATAACTAGCCTCAGCATTCAAAGCAAATCAGTCATGAAGAATGTATCCACTGAATATTACTGGCTGAATTAGTAGGTGGATATTTACAACAATGGTATTGATTCAAGCAAAGTATGTCTAGTTTTCAAATGATTCATTAACCAACAACTGTGATGACAATGTGAACTCTATAAATGAAAATATTATCTAATAGAAGCGTCTGCCTGCATATCTGCAGATTTCTTTCTGCACCCAGACTCCTGTTTCTTCAGTAGGCAGAAATTATTTTAACTCAAGCAGTATAAGAGATCATAACAAATTTCTGAATTATATGAATCATAACGAAGTACTAGTGAAAGCTATTCTAAGGTTTCAAGGAGAGAGAAAGAATGAAAATTACCTAAGCCCTTTTAACAGGAGCAAAATTAAGGTGTTAACACTGAAAGGTTTGATTTATTTTTCTTTTTCGATTAATCTTGTATTTAGAGGTCTCTTCACAGAATCCTATTGGCAGAAAGAAGAAGAATAACACAGTCAAGCAGAAAGAAGTGGCCATTATTGAATTGTAACAAGTTTCAGGGACAGAAGACTATAAGCAAATAAATAGAAATATGCAAGCAAGTTAAGAGACTTAAGATGACCTCTCTGTGTTCCCTTGTATGTCCAAATTATACAAGACAGGTGGTTGATCTGGTGAAGATATCTGAAATGAAAGGGTCATTCATAGCATGATCTGGGCTGCTGACTTTTTATCTGTTTCCACCCAGTTTCTTTGCAAAATAACCGAGAGTACAATGTGCTTGCATTTGTACAACACCAAAGATGCTCTCATGCTGGACACAGAGGAAAGCAAATAGATGAAAACTTAGGGAGGATGAGGCATGGATTTATAGAAAGTGACATAGAATTCATCAGTTTGCTTTGAAACCTCACATTGTTAAAAAACAATGAGACAGTGTGTATGTCTCATAGTAATCCATGCTTAAAAACTACCATGCTATTCCAAAATGGTTCCTTGTGACACTTTGTTTGCCACGTCTGATGGGTGTTGAACAAAGAGGAATGTTTGACTTTCTCCAGCTCCAAAAAAGGAAAGGGATAAAAAGCTTGAAGCCATTATTTTCCTTATGGTTTTCAAATGCAATTAAAACCAAAATGAAACAAAAAAACCCCAAAACCAAACCAAACAAAAAAACCCAACCAACTCCTCAGAAGACTAATGTAGATGAGTCTGGTTTGTGGAACTGTGACAGAAATGCCCAACAGCAGCAGGGTGGGACATCTCCAAGAGATGCACAGGCAGTGTCCCTGAAGAGCTCTTAGGCTATTGGTAAAAAGCTCAGTTAGAAAGTTTATTCTCCTAACAGATTTGAAAGCTAATGTTAGGTAAATGTTTACTGCTCATTGTCAGCTTTGTTCAATTTGGTTGGAAAATGAGGGCCAAGAAAACTATCCCTGGCAGGTGCTGGTTAGGGAAAGCCCAAGTATGTGTTGGAAGCAGAAGCAATGGGAGCTGAAATGGCGATCACAGCAGATTGCCATTGAATACTTTGATTAAGAGCTGTCACAGAGCTCCATAAATGCCATTAAAAATTTAGCTCAAAGTGTCTAAACCATTTTAAAATGTTCCACAGTCACTCAAGGTCTCTAGAAAATATTACTCTCTATTTGTGGGATTTTTGTGTTTGTCGAGTGCTGTTACAATCATATCCTGGAAGTAAGCTTAAGCCAACCATCCTAGTAAGCCAGGGTTTAGAAAATCTCTGTATGGAATTGAAATCACTCCCCAAGGAAAAGCACAGTGTACATTATGGCAAGGAAGTGCTTCAGTGTCATTATCATGCTGGTCTGTTTGACTCCTTAGACAAGCATTGCTGTATGTGTGTTTTCTTCCCCTTCATTGACTGCATCAAAATTGGGTTAAAGCGTCATGTTTTGCCAAACAAACTCAGCAGAACAGAAAACAATTTCCCTCTGTGCAACATAAAATTATAGACATCAGATTCTGTAAATATTGCAATGCCACAGTAAAGCTACCAACACCAGGTAGTGAGGATACTTTTAATTCTTATAAAACCAGAGAGAGTGAGCTCAGCTCTTTAACAGTAAAGGGAAATGTGAGAGATGTGTCATAAGACAGATATAAAATATCAGGAGGGTGAAAATTAATCTCAAATGTTGTATTCCTTCCCCCCCTTTTCTTTTTTTTTTTTTTTTTTTGGTGTGTTCATCCATGGCATTGGGCAGTAAAGTAAAACAACATTTATTATGCCTGCCAAAGTTATGACACTGTATAATAAATTGACCTATAAAACTCTCCTTATCCTTTTATATTGATTATTATTTTTTTCTTTGATTGATGAACAGCATGTTAGTAATATATTGATTTTCATTATCAAAGTAAAGGATAAGCACATATCATTTGCTTTTGTGCATATTTATATGCAGTGCTATTTTGAAATATGTTGTCAGAATAAATGTTGTCTAGAGTTTAAAATTATTCTTATCCTAATAAGTGGATAATAATAAGTGTGGTCTCAGAAAAAAAGAAATAATCTGGAGAAAGATAACATCTAATATGAAGTACTATAGCTTTTCTAGCAATGAACCATTACTTAATAAACTAAATTCTCCACAGAGTGATGACAAGTATTAAAATATGCATGAATACTCCATTGCTCGTATTGGATTCAGCTGTGATATGAAATATGGGATGTGAAACACCCTTCTACTGGCTATTAGGTAGTAAAGTTAAAATGCTTTTACTGACACCCTTGTTTGTATTTGAAACACTCAGACCTTTGAGAGTGCAGAGAGCTGTTTATCTGAGCTCTGAAAATGCTTATATGTATCAGATGATGTATCAATATCAGTATAGACTTCAAATTTACTTGTAAATCGTAATTTAGTATTTCACTTCAATGGCAAAAAGGAAACTCCAGTCCAGAATCAGGCAAACCTGCTGGGGCACATTCAACCAAGAGGATTTTTCTTAAAATGGAACAGACATTTGACTGCATATTCACAAAAGGCACTAAAGTGTTCATGACCAGTTCTACCACAGTATTTCCCGCTTTCCTTTTTGTCTAGGCCTTCCCACTTACTAAGGTTAGAGGACAAGATTTACGCTCTTTTGTGCTATAAAAACAATTACTGCAACTGTTCAGTTTGAGTACTGTGGTATTTTCTGACTATAAAGACATCTGAATCCCTTGGATTTCTCTGTTTGATGCTTAGTTTAATCAAGTGGACTGCTTGTATTTTAGAAGAGCAGACAGTAGAGACAGATCCAGGCTGCAAAATACCCATAAACTGAGTTCAAATGTGAAAGCTAAGGGATGGTTAAGCCTAATATTTGAAATCAGTAAAATTTTCTAGAACTATATTCCTAATACTATTTCATTTTTTTTAGTACTATGATAGGTATTTCCATGTTTGTATAAGAAAAAAAGTCTATTTTTTTCAAGTCTTGAAGCTGATAGTTGAATAAAGGACAGGGATTTAATGACAGACCAAATTCTGCTCAGAGGTTATGAAGCTCAGTACAAGTCCCTTCACTTTCAAATCACCTTCTAGACCTGGCTAAAACTTTGAAGACCTGAGGAAAAGGATCATTTTGTCAAATATATGAAATGGAAAATAAGTGAGGAAAAAACTTGCACATGTCCTCTTCTTTTGTCAATGCTTTTTCAGAGTAAAGAAATACAGTAATGGGGAAAAAAAAATAGTATTTTGCATACATTGTTCATACCAAAGGACTGGATTCAGATATTCATCCTGGTTACCGCATGAATGCTTCTGCTGAAGCTGAGCTAAAGAGGCAACAGTCACTGAAGGCTCTGTCATAGCTGTATGAGCACCAACTTTGTGCTTCCCCAGCAGTTTAACCTGAGCGTGCCATAGTGGTACTCAATTCCTTCCTTGTGCGAGCTGACGCTGAAGTTCACCCAGTTGGGTGGTGAGATATTCAGAGATCTCTTATGGCCTTAGACTGAACACTGCTTCATTTTGTTGGGTTAGGTCTCAGCTGGATGCTCTCCTGGTATCAGCCCGTTAAGGGCAAGAGAAGAGGAAGGCAGACCCAGTTGGCAATTAGTCTGACTTACACCGCTGTGGCCATCACTCGCAGCCTCACTTAGAAGGGAGGAGACCTTCTCCCAGCTCACCTTTCCAGGTGGTTCAAGTGAGCTTACACTAAACAACAAGAACAAAAAAAATAAATCCAAGTAATGGGAGATGAAACCCAGTGCTCCACACCATCTCCTTAGCCCTTCTTGTCTCTCAAAAATACTACAATTTTACACTAACAGATCAGACAAGACATCTGAAAACAGCCCAAATTGATATACATAGCTTTCCAAGACTTTAAATTACTAACTTCGGTGCAGCAAAAGAGCAGGTTTTTCTCATCACTGGGCAAAAATCAACATAGTTTCATTCCATTTTGGGAATAAGTAAGTGAAATCCCAGCCATCCTGTAGTTCTTGGGATTATAGTTGTTGATGAAGTTGGGACTGCACCAGGAAGCTTTGCTCCATCAGGCTGGTGAAGGAAATGGCGTAACGGGCCAGATCCTAAATCCTCCCAGGGTGCCCTTTTCATGCTCTACACTGGACTTCAGGAGTTCTTCCCGCAATGACAATAAAAGGGTGACTGGGATCAAGCACCATTAACTCTATTTTTAATGGCTGTTCTGTTTATCATTCTGTTTTCTCACACCAAAAATACAAACATTAAAGTGATATTTTTTCCAAGAATTAAACTAATGAAAAGAAAATAAGTATATGATCTTTTGAAGGACCATAAATACTGTTTGCTTCCAAAGCATTTTAAAGAAATATGTGTACTTACAGTCTTTAAATCAACATAAATAAATCAGCAATCCAGAAAAATTGATTACTTATGACATTCATTTTTCCATCGTGTATTTAAGCCCTCAGGAAGATCCATTTTTTGTGTTCAGACCTCACTGGTTCTTTGCAACTCTTTTTCTAATTTCCTTAACACTGTGTTTCTACAGACATGGGAGCTATTCTGTAAAAATGATAAATCAGCCTGTTAGAGATATTCCAAAACTCTATTCTTCATGTCTATCTATAGCACTGCAGTACATGCTTCTTGGAAGCATTAATAGCTGCATTTTATTTTACTATATAAATATTTAAGGTTTGTAATTTCTCTGTCGCTGACACTGCCAGTGCCAATGCAATGCAATGTTTCATTATCAGTTCCTAGTATACACATAATCTTGTCAGACTTTGTTTCCAATAAATATAGCATGATGTAGTTTGAATATTTGAATAGCTGAGTGCATTCATATTGTTTTCAGTCATGACCAGCTTACAAATTCCCAGCTAAGAAGTACAGCCACATGGAACAATGACCTGCAAGTATTGTGCCAATATATTTTCATTAGTAAGTGACACTTAGCTGGAAAAAAAAAAAAATAAACCACATCCTTCAGAAACAAGTCAACTTGGCTCCCGGATCTCCCCATTAGGATGAGCCATATCCAGGACACATATTGTTATTGTTTCAAAGTTGTAAGGGGGTAGTTCAATTTTAATCTGCCCATAGCCATTCCTTCTTCAGTGATTTGCCAATCTCTTTCTCCATCTTTTGAGAGTTTCCTTGATCATGAATATCCATGAGGAATCGTTGCTCTCTTAGCTGTTCTGGGAAATCAGTCTCAGAACAGGTATTTATTAATGGTTTCTGATTTTGAACTGGCTGTGAATTTTACTTTATTCTGCACCTTTCTGAAAGCTGAGAGGTGTTTTATCAAAAGTGAAGATAATTTGGGGGAACTCTCCTTTCATGCTAGATTACAGAAAATGTAATTTTAGGTAATATGGGAGCACTTTGTGAGACTTCCGCTGCTGCATAAGTACATTCAGATCTACTGAATTGGTGTGAAATAATGCAATATTATGTGGGATGTACCCAGGCTCAAACACAGAGGAAAGGAGGCAAGGGCACAGGTAAACATTGAAACTGCTGTCCTCTAGATAAAGCACCCTAAACTGTGAGAAATGAAAGCCCTGCCTGACCTCACAGAACAGATGTCCAAAAGCCAACTGCCTCCTGACTCTCTCCCAGCCAGCCTCAAGACTATCCCCCTGTTTTCCCTTTCACATCTGGTGACAGCATTGTGGATCCCCAGTTGCCTGATGATGCATTTCCAGAAATCTTAATCTGGGGTTGATTAATTTACGTAATTTATTTTTGTAATTTACGGTTCTTGGAACTGAGTGACAGATGATAAGGGGACACTCTCTGTCAATGAAAAAGGGTTTTGGCTCACACCAGGTTGAGGTTGTGAAGGACGATGATTAAGAAACATGACTTGCATGCATCCTATGAGTTCAGACTCCCAGCAGGAAAAAAAAAAATCCTCACTTATACCAGGCTATGGCATGGAATACTCTCTTTGGCCAGTTTGGATCAACTATTCTGGCTGTGCCCCTCCCAAGAGTTTGCACCTGCACATCAGCAAAGCTTGGGAAACTGCAAAATGTCCTTGAACAAAAGCAGCGCATTATCACCATTTTTTCAAATACTAAATCCAAAACACAGGAGCTGCTGAAGACAAAACTAGCTCCGTCCTGGCTGAAACCAGGCCAGCAAGAAAATAACTAAAAAGATATTCGATTGCCAAACTGAAAAATTTAGAAAAGTCCAAATTTGGATTAGAATTAGGTCCTACTCAGACATCCCATGGGCTCAAGTTCCCCAGACATTTCCCAGAAGCATAAATGTCTTCCACTTTCCATGCATGCAACAAGCCATGTCCCAGGAGATGGGTTATAAATGAAGCTTTCTTTAGTGATAGTTGCATTGGAGCAACTGCAGCATCAGGCCCTACTGGAAATACAGGCCAGTCAGGTTTTCTTTCTGCCCAGTGCCTCATGGTTCATGGTCACAGACCAATTAACAGTGGGCTGTGGTATACCCAGTCCCAAATCCCTCTAACTTCTCTGGAATTATGACTGAATTCTGTATATAGCACAGATGAGATGACACTCTGTTTTCTTAGGTGAAATATCTCACCACCAGTATCTCCTCTTTGCTGCTGTGCAAGAAAGAGACTGTCTAGACTTGGTACCAGGTTTTCAGAGAGGATCCATGGCTGTATATATCTAGAAGGAAATAAACAGCCTCCCTCAGCAGTGTAGAAGTCCTTTTAAGGGTAGAGATTTCTAAGCCTAATATTTTTATATAAACTTCTTAAGTACCACACTTTCCTTTAGCACTGACGTAGGAATCGGTACTAAACATTAGGTTTGCAGTCAAATTTATAGTCCTGAGCAATAGTATGAAAACTACCCTTGAAATTCTGTAATACACAATTTTTCTTTATTTTTTCTTAAACTTTATGTTGCAGAAACATATGAACATCTACAAGACTATAGACTATCTCACAGAGAACAAACTAAAAAGAGGAAGACACGTCTTTTGTACCACCATTCCATTTAGATCCACTACATCGAAAGTGGAAGTCCCTCAAAATCATAATAATGTCTCTTGAAAATATATTTCAGATTTACCATACTTTTTCTTGAGTTAAAGCCCAAATTAGTCAGGAGCTGTCCTATAATTGCAGTACTCTTTTAAAGGTTCTGTCATCTATTTATTCCCTCTTTGGAGAAAAAAAATGTGTGCATGTATCTCCTATCCAAAGAAAGAGAAACCTTTCTGCCCAAGGAGCAGACTCAGGGCTTGACCTCTTGCTGGATGAATGCAAATGCAGCCAGTGATGAATTAGGCATGATGAGCAGTTGAGGGGAAATAGAGTAGAGATAGTGGTGAAGAATAAAAGATGTGGAAATATCGAAAGGCAATTCAACAAGGTCTAGTGCGCAATACGGTGGGGAAAGAATCAGAGGGCTTATTTTCAGCCTAGTCTAGCTCTTTTGTTTTCACTTGCTGGACATTTCAATTGGTTTAAATATTTATTTGCTATAGCATTTAATGCAAGACTTTTTTTTTTTTTTTTTTTATCCAATGAAATGACACAAAGAAGAGCTGAGTAGATCTAACCTTTATGTATTTAAAAAGCCAACCTTGAAATCCTTCATAACTAATGGAGGAAGTCACTTTCCCTTCAGAAATCCTGATCATGTTTGCATAAACCATGGGTGAAGCTGTGATGAATCATAGAATCATAGAATGGGTTGGAAGG
>KL258023.1:65142-75698 GCA_000699545.1 Podiceps cristatus | reverse complement strand
CCGTGGTGTTACACCTCAGTTACGCAGCGAGACCTGTGTGTGAAGCTGCCCCGTGAACTGAAAAAAATGGAAAACAGCTGTTACTCTTTTGAAGTTCTCTTTCCTTGAATGACTTTCACCCGGGGCACTGTCTTGCTCTGGTTCTTGACGGGACACCCGAGGGAGCGGTGTGTGAAGCTGCCCCGTGAACTGAAAAAAATGGAAAACAGCTGTTACTCTTTTGAAGTTCTCTTTCCTTGGAGTGACTTTCACCCGGGGCAGTGTCTTGCTCTGGTTCTTGACGGGACACCCGAGGGAGCGGCGTGGGAGCAGGAGCGGGAGAAGGAAGAGGGGCTGCTTTGAGTTGGGGTGCTGAAAGAGTTATTTGTTGGACCATTGTTAGAGCCATGACAGGGCCCGACCACGTCCCGGCCAGCCTCAGCGGAGAGTGAAAGGGCCTCATTCACGTTCCCCTGCTTGCTCACAGCTTGCCCGGTGAGCGTAGCTTGCTGGCTTGTCGGGGCTCCTACCCGGAGAGCTCCATTTCACACGTACTCTCAGGCCTCTATGGATCCTTCGCTGTTGCAGGATAACGTAGTGCACTGCATTAACTTTTATATGTAAAGCTTTCTCTCTTGATACATAATGTGTATATATAGCAAGGTGGAGAGTCAGTACTCTAAAATACTCTAGAGTACTCTAAAGTACTCTAAAGTAAAGGAGACTGGAAAAATGTGGAAAGAAAAGAACCTAAGAGCCAAAGTACGAAAACCAATACAAAATGATTTTGCTGATGAACGTTTGCGTGAAGAGAGTGGAGAGATGCAGTAAATCAGTGAGTGAGAGTGGGACTGAGGGTCCACTAAGGGGGTAGATTTGGTAGGGGAAGAGAGAGAAGCGTGTACATGGAAGGCTTTACAGAGAATACTGTAAAAACAGAGGTACCATGTAGTTCTGTAATGGAGGAGGGTGATTTTGTGTTAGGTTTATAAACGCAAATGATATAAATGTAATGAAGTAAAACATACTGACATCAGATAGTATTTCCTAGTTTAACATATGTTGTGTAATTGTTAAGGTGCTTCTTACTACATTCTGGGAAAGATTTTGTTTTCAGTTGTTTGCAAAAGAAATGTGAAATCACTCTCAGAATGCAGTCTGGCCTTCATCTATGAATCTGTTTACTGTCAGGCTGCACAAAGTCTGAGATGCAAGTATTTAGTGCTTCTGATTTTTGAAAATTTGACTTCTGGGAAAGTTCTGGCAGCCATTGCCCCTGTACAACAGCCTACAGTGCTCGTCATTGATTAATTAAAAAGCAGGAGGAAAAAAAATCCTGTTGCAGTGAAAAAGGCCTTCTGATAGCAGCCACCCGTCTCTCATCCAAGACCAACATTGCTTTCTCATTCGGACAAGGAACATCAACAACAAGGGGCTGATGTGGTGGTCAAGGGTGAGGATGACTGATTTACTGCTCTTCAGGAAACAGGATGCTAAAGCTGCAATAGGCACAGCTGAGCCAGCACACCCAAAGAGGTGCAAATCTTCCAAAAGTGCCCGCAGTTGTGGTATCAGTACTGATAACCAGCATGAGTATTTTTCCATGCCAAGGTCATCTCAGAGCGCAGGGTGCCAGATTTCAGTTTCTTTCTTGGTTTTCCCTCCTTGAAAACACACAGGTCAAGAGAGGCCTTTCTGTGCAGACACAGAACCAAACGCTTTCTCTTTCTGCGTAGCAGTAGCTGATCAGTCCCACATGAACCAGCACTGTCAGCATCGTCCTTTGCCTGGCACATGCAGTACTAGCTGTGAGGAGCTGGATTCTTTTCTATTGTCAAGTCTTGATTCTCCACCTGCTGCCTCTTGCCACATCTATCCATAGGCAACAACCGAGGAACAGGTACTACGTGTGATCGATTTTCAAGTTACTTAAGGCCTGTTGGTGAAGAGAGGTCTCAGTGGGCATTTACATGTGAATATGTTGCTGTCTGTGAAATCACCTCATCACCACTGGAAAACTAGCAAAGTGTCTCTGCTTGTTCCTTTGTTCTTGAATACCTCAGAATACAGTCCAGAACTTGTCTTCAGTAGCAGCCTGCACATCATGCCCCCTGTGCTCTACTGACAAGGCTGTCCCTTTTTCCTATGCACATCCTGGATGATTTCAGGGCATTCAAGAAGATTCTGCCCTACCCATATTTCTTCAGACAGAAACACAGGGCAAAAGTGGCTCCTTTTAAAATAAGGTTCTTTCTAAGGTCTCTCCTTATATAAGAAGCAAATCTTGTGGCGACCTATGGTGTAAGGCAACTTCAGTTGTCTTATGTGTTGAAGTGGGCTAGAAAAGGGAAATAATTGTGCACCCGAATGCCATGTAAGAAGTCATCCGAAAGAGATGAGGGAAGAGTCCCGGGCTTCTGATGGACCAATCCCTAAAAGTTGTCTACTTTTTCTGTCATGCTGAATAAATTACATGGTAACTGTGAGTGAAATTATCGAATGAGTTTTCATTGAACCATCTTTTGGCCACTGCTTTTTTTTTCCTACACACCTTTTAAGGGAAATGGTTTTGTTTGTTTGTTTGTTTGTTTGTTTGTTTTTCATACTTGACTCCTCTGTGGTGCTTTTTATTTTATAGAATAGACTGATTTATTAATTCCATATAATTTTTAATGTATCTCCTTTCTTGCTCTGCATCTTTATGAACTTTTCTTTCTTTGTATTTTTTCTACCTCATCCTCTGATATTTTCTGTTCTTTTCCATGTTATTTTTCAAAGGTTTCCTTTCTGTTCCTTCTACTCATCCCATCTGTTTTCTGTCTTTCACATGCCTGTACTGACATGGAGAGATGTCAGTGGTGTATGCATGCCTACACCACACATCTACATTTTAGATTTTGACTGCTCAGAAATGTAAAGTATTTTTCCACTTGCTTCCAAAATCTGTTTAGTTTCCTACTTACCTCGTGTGTTATGAGGCAATAGCAACATTGATATTTACTGGATTATATGTAACTTTGGTTATTAGGAGAGTAACTGATTGCAAGAGAGTAATGCAATTTGTTTTAGTCTGAAATAGGTGGCAAATTTAAAAGATAAATAAGGGTTTATTTTTTTATTTTGTTTCTGAAAGAAAAAAAATGTTGCTTTTGTCTCAGGTAATGTTTTTTCTTTGAATGTTGTTTTTAATGGGCAAGGTGACTCTATAAACCAATATACACGAGTAAATGAATTTGCAGAGATCCAGATGCGGTTTGTGAAAGCTATGCTACTAACCCTCTAAAAAGGGGGGAGGGAAGGAGTGAGATGTGATTTGGGCCATCTCAAGCGATATTATATTGTGTACTATTTTGATGAGAGTAGGAATTCTCAGAGAGCGGTAAGAAACGGGAAGTATTTATGGAAATATTACAGCTCTCATAGCATTCAGGTTACAAGCTTTGAGTTATAATTTAGCTGCTCCATCCAACAGATACCAATATGGAAAGACTGGCTGATCTGATGACTTAATTGCTTTCAACATGATTTATATTTCTTAAGTTTTGAGTTGTCACCATCTTTCTAAACTGGTGATATGGTAGTAACTTTTTTTTTTTTTTTTGACTGGATAAAGTATTATTTCCTTGAGAAGTAGTAATAATGCAGGCATCATGGGGTCAGTTTTTTGGATTTAATTTCTCCGTGTATTTGTTAGACTGTAGCAGAGTGAAGCTGTGTGAAGTGCTGGCATTGAGGGCGACATACATGATGCCCTTGGAAAATTTCAAAAGGAAAAACATAGGCTGTTGCTTTTCTGTTAAGAAAATACTCCAAGTGGTGTCAGATCAACAGGTTCATAAAGTGAGTCTTCTGTAAGGAAGGTGGAGGGAGGTGAGTCTCCAAATGAGAACAGTAGCTCTGTCCTGTAAGGTTTGTTGTGTGGAGAACAGAAGTACAAACACGCAAGGATGTATGATTCTGAGTCAGTGTGACTGAGACTGTCTCAAGTTGAGCTGCACAATATTTCTTGAAAATTTTGTAGTCTAAGTTAAGAGCTTTTCTTGTAGTATTTTTGGTGAAGCTGATTCCTGAAGACTCCATTGTGTCTTGGGACAACTAACTGTCTGAGCAGTTTAGTAGTAGTTAAAATCCCTAAAAATGTAGATACATTTTTTTTTTTTTTCACTAGAAATAGATTCAGCATCTTTCTGTCTTTAGCTTTTAAAATTCTGCTATTAATGTAGTGGGTTTTGGTGGGGGTTTTGTTTTGTTTTTTATGTTTGTGTTATCAGAAATCTCCTCCTTGTACTGTGATTAATTCTGTCTGTTTTCTTGAAAGACCTTACATAGGCTCTGTTTCTGTACTGTTTCTCTGTAAAAAAAATGTTTTTTGAGACCCTGAATGATCCCTTTCTGATCATTGCCAATCTTCTATTTAAAACAAGAACCTTAGGGCAAGACATTAAAACATGTTCTCATGGATGATATAAATAGTATTATTTCTGCTTGAAGTTCTTGTTCTCCCCTATCCTGTATGTTTCCCTGCTGACATTCTCATTGTCAGGTCACACTCAGCTGGTGAACCTGTGAGGTTTTGGGGGGTGGTGGTTAGGTTTTTGTTTTGGGTTTTTTTTTTTTTTTTTTTTTTGTTTGTTTGTTTGTTTACTGTGTCATTACTTCTGACAGAAAGAATTTGAAAGCATGATCTTGTGGTTAAAAAAAGTCATGATCTTGATTCACACACATGGGGTGAATGAGATTCATGTTCTTGCTCTTCCTCTTTGTTATCTCAACTAGTATCTTTGTGTCATCTCCGCATGCACAAAGTGAAGATGGTGCGTCTCTTCCCCCCTCCCCGGACAGCGTTGAAGCAAGCTGTGCATAAAACAATTTCTCTATTGGGGAAGTTGTTCTTAGTACCAGATTCTGTAATCTGTTTTTACAATTTACCAGGCCTTTTCTGTTGTGTGTTCATGTTTTGTCTTGTGTCTGAAATAACATAGAACTTGCCATGTACTTTTATATATTTACATTTCCAGAAAAATGGTTTTAATTTTCACTCATAACTGTCTAGTGTCATTAAATTAACTTTTATGTACTGAAGAAAGATGAAATATGCTATCTTAAAATAGCAGCAAATTTGAGATGTCTCAGAATATTTTGCTGATTGCATAAATACTTATTACACTCTCTTTCCTGACTGCAATACGTATGTATTAGAAGCAATTTTTGGAGAAACTTAGAAATACAAAAAAATTAACTGTCTTGGACATCAGATATGAATTTTTAAGTTGTGATGCAGCCAGCTGTCTGTTGATTTACAAGCATAGCCTTAGCTTTCTAAGCAAAGCCCACAGAGGCACCTTGTTTTTCGTGTTTATTGTTTCTCATTGTCCTCTGTTTCACAGAGAAATTTGGTCAATTTTCAGTGATAAACAGTGGAAGAACTAATTATTGTTGATTTTTATTTCCAGAAAATAGTAATCTCCCCCTTTCTTTTGAAAATGAAGTTATGGAGTTAATGGCTACGAGGACTCCAGTCGTCTGTTTCTGCACTTAGCTTTGTATGGCAAATATAGCTGTAATACCAGTTTCTCCAGTTAAAGGCCTTTTTTAATCGTGACATAGTTTCTTGTGGATGACGTGGTCGTTACTCTAATGACCTCTGGAAATGGTCAGTAAGGTTGTGGGTATTTGTGTTTTGTCCCATAGGAAGGAAGTAAGTTCTTTCTGCTATGTTTTTTTTCTTGGAGAGTAACAGATGGCTATGCAGGGATATTGAGGGTAGCCCAGCATGGTTTGGGTTTAGGTTGGTGACATGAAGATGAAAGGCTTCCCTTCTACGGTTCAACTGAGCCTCTTGCGCTGGCTTTTGGTGTGGAGGCTTAATGGTTTGTTTTAGAGGAACTGTCTCATACTGGCAGCGATAGAGGTGTTTTGGATGTCAGACTGGGTAACTATAGTTTTTAGACGTGCTGCCACACTGTCTCACATCTGTCTTTAAATGGACGGGATCCTGACAGTTTTCAGTGTTTCTCAGCCCTTTTTAAGAGTAATTTCCATATGGTAGAATACCTTGAGAAATTTCTTTTTCAGACATGCTTTGAATAAACATTTTTTTTTTTGTAGCCTTAAGATGTCATATTTTCTCTTTAAATTGTCACTTTGCTTCCACGTTTTTCCTCATTATATTAGTTTTAAATGGAGTTATCTGATTATAGTAGTCTAAAATGAGAGTTATTGCAGTCTGTAGCCCCACACAAGAAGTCCTGTGCAAAACAAGAAGAGGATGAGTTTTTGCTGTGAGGAATGTCTGTATCCTTTTAGCTACAACAATTCTGAAACTTGCCATGTATACCTGTGATAAAAAGTGGCACATTTATGGGCTTGTAAGTGTTAAATTCTCCTCCTGTTGGCTATATACATGTTCCTAGGAACCAGTAATGCTTTCCAATTCCATGTGGATTGGAAACACAAGAGAAAGAATAGCATGGACCTGTCACTGTTTACACTTCTGATACGGAATGTTTGTTTAAAAATACAAGTTCATTTGTATGAACTAAGATATTTCCTTTAAATCTTATGCATTTTTAGTGTCTGCATTGTCTTGATGTCATGATACTAGGTTGCTAGCTGACGTTTGAAAAGGAATGTGCACTTCTCGACATTTCTAATAATATATATAATATTATCTCTTCTGGTGTGTAGATATTATTTTACATAAATAACTATTTCAGTTCCAGCTACTCAAAACCCTGGGGTTTTGCCCTGGGTTGTAGCAGGGCGTGTGGAAAGACTTGGGCAGGTTCATGGGGTGATTGTCACCTCCCATAGCCTGGGACTTCACACCTGAACAGGCAAGCAACCCTGGCAAACTGACGTGCCACCTGATGGAAGGGTGCCTTGCCTATCCCAATGAAAACCAGCAGCTTCTGGCACTGTACTGGGGCCTGGCCTGTGCCTGTTGAGCCATGGTTCAGTACTCTCAGAGGACTGTGGTTGAGGCAGGGACCCACACTGCATCTGAGGACTCCATGGTTGAGATAGGGACACAAACAGCAACGACAACTACAGTAGTTGCTCCAGTAGTTAAGAAGAAACAATGGACAAGGAGAACAACTGGTCCATATCCTCGATAAGTAAGGGAGGAAGAAGAGAAAGGGTCTGATCAAGAAGTCAGTCCTTCAACAAAGATGTGGAAGGAAGGAGTGAGAGAATTCATGTTGAGGACTCCATGGTTGAGATAGGGACACAAACAGCAACGACAACTACAGTAGTTGCTCCAGTAGTTAAGAAGAAACAATGGACAAGGAGAACAACTGGTCCATATCCTCGATAAGTAAGGGAGGAAGAAGAGAAAGGGTCTGATCAAGAAGTCAGTCCTTCAACAAAGATGTGGAAGGAAGGAGTGAGAGAATTCATGTAGGAAGTGGAAACTACCCGGTCCCTGACCTCATCCGAGCTTTGACATGCGGCAAGATTACAGCCGCCAGCCAGGTGAGCGGGTGGCTGCCTGGCTGCTCTGATGCTGGTATAACAGGGCCAACAATCAGCAACTGGAAGGCAAGGAAGCCCAACAGCTGGGATCCTTGCTGGAAACCAGGGAATTGAGAGAGGAATTGGAAAAGGGGCAGCAATTTGCAGTCTCTGGAGATGGTTCCTCTCTAGTGTGAGGGCAAGATATCCATTCAAGGAAGATCTTATGAACTCCCCAGGAAGGTGGACTACTGTAGATAACGGCATCCAGTACCTGAGCGAATTAACAGTACTGGAAGTCATCTACAGTGACATCTAGACAATGATGAGGTCTCCAAAGGTCCAGAGGATGTCTTGTGTACACGGGCAATGTGGAGGAAGGGGATTCAAAGTGTCCCAGCATCATATTCTGGCAGTTTGGCAGCAATGTATTGCCCAGATATTGATACACCAGCTGTGGAGACAGTGTTTTCTTGGGTCCAAAACTTTGAAACTTGGCTCTGCACCTCCTTATCCCTACGGGCCAGTGCCTTGACTGTCAGGGGTGCCCCAAGAAACCAGTGCTCTTCTGCTTTGGTCAGAGGGAAAGGGAGCTCCAGGCCTATGCCGCATGGAGTGTGAGAGAATTAACAGTACTGGAAGAATTAACAGTATTATTCACCTGAGAGAATTAACAGTACTGGAAGTCATCTACAGTGACATCTAGACAATGATGAGGTCTCCAAAGGTCCAGAGGATGTCTTGTGTACACGGGCAATGTGGAGGAAGGGGATTCAAAGTGTCCCAGCATCATATTCTGGCAGTTTGGCAGCAATGTATTGCCCAGATATTGATACACCAGCTGTGGAGACAGTGTTTTCTTGGGTCCAAAACTTTGAAACTTGGCTCTGCACCTCCTTATCCCTACGGGCCAGTGCCTTGACTGTCAGGGGTGCCCCAAGAAACCAGTGCTCTTCTGCTTTGGTCAGAGGGAAAGGGAGCTCCAGGCCTATGCCGCATGGAGTGTGAGAGAATTAACAGTACTGGAAGAATTAACAGTATTATTCACCTGAGAGAATTAACAGTACTGGAAGTCATCTACAGTGACATCTAGACAATGATGAGGTCTCCAAAGGTCCAGAGGATGTCTTGTGTACACGGGCAATGTGGAGGAAGGGGATTCAAAGTGTCCCAGCATCATATTCTGGCAGTTTGGCAGCAATGTATTGCCCAGATATTGATACACCAGCTGTGGAGACAGTGTTTTCTTGGGTCCAAAACTTTGAAACTTGGCTCTGCACCTCCTTATCCCTACGGGCTAGTGCCTTGACTGTCAGGGGTGCCAGGGGAGGACGTGAGGAAGTGGGATGGTGAACCCACCTTTAAGCTGGAAGCCCCTGAACATGAACTGAGAGGGAAGACAGCTGTTAAGAAGGGGCCACTCAAGGAGGCTGTCAGCTTAGTGAAGGTGCCACTCAAGGAGGCTGTCAGCTTAGTTGCTGTAGACACACAAGAAGGCAATCAGCGATTCCTCAGACACAGAAGAACTGGAATCACCTCCCTTGGCTCTGGTGAGGGGCCTTGTGGTCTGGCACTGCAAGGGTCAGACAGAGAATACTTTGATGAGGAACAGGACTAGAGGGTCCTGCCTCTGGCCAGGAGGAGGAAAGGGATGACCGTGTATACTGGACTGTGTGGATTCGATGGCCTGGTACATCAGACCCACAAAAGTACAAGGCTTTGGTAGATACTGGTGCACAGTTACCCCGATGCCATCAGGATATAGGGGCACAGAACCCATCTGGATCTCTGGAGTGACGGGGATGCCAAGAATTGTCTGTGTTGGAGGCTGAGGTGAGCTTAACGGGACAAGTGGGAAAAGCACCCCATTGTGACCAGCCCAGAGGCCCCTTGTATCCTTGGCATAGACCACCTCAGGAGTGGGTACTTCAAGGACACAAAGGGGTACTGATGGGCTTTTGGTATAGCCATTATGAATGCAGAGAAGACCCAACAGCTATCTATCTGTCCTGCCTGACCTCTCAGAAGATCCCTTCGTTGTGGGATTGCTGTGAGCAGGTGCCAGTTGCTACCAGGACAGTGCACCGGTGGCAATATCTCACCAGCTGAGACTCCCTGGCTCCCATCCATGAGCTGATTCATCAACTGGAGAGGCAAGGAGTCATCAGCAAGACTCACTCACCTTTCCATAGTTCTATATGGCCACTGCGGAAATCTAACAGAGAATGGAGATTTAATGGTGGACTGCCGTGGCCTGAATGAAGTCACACCACCACTGAGTGCTGCCATGCCGGACATGCTAGAACTTCAGTGCAAACTGGAGTCAAAGGCAGCCAAGTGGTACACCGCAATTGATTTTGCCAATGCATTTTTCTCAATCCCTTTGGCAGCAGAGTGTAGGCCACAGTTTGCTTTCACTTGGAGAGGCATCCAGCACACCTGGAACTGAGTGCCCCAGGGGTGGAACTTGGAGAGCCATCCAGCACACCTGGAACTGAGTGCCCCAGGGGTGGAAACACAGCCCCACCATCTGCCGTGGACCAATCCAGACCTCACTGGAAAAGGGTGAAGATCCAGAACACCTGCAGTACATTGATGACATCATCGTGTGGGGTAACACAGCAGCAGAGGTTTTTGAGAAAGGGGAGAAAATAATCCAGGTTCTTCTGAAAGCTTCTTCAGGTCAAAGGACCTGCACAGGAGATCCAGTTTTTAGAAATGAGATGGCAAGATGGACATGGTCAGATCCCAGCAGATGTGATCAACAAAATAGCAGCTTTGTCCCTGCCAACTAACAAAAAGGAAACCCAAGCTGTCTTAGGCGTTGTGGGTTTCTGGAGAATGCATATCCCAAATTACAGTTTCATTCTAAGTCCTATCAAGTGACCTGAAAGAAGAATCATTTCAAATGGGGCCCTGAGCAATACCAAGCCTTTGAACAAATTCATCGGGAGATAGTTCATGCAATGTCCCTAGGACCCGTCTGGGCAGGACAAGATGTAAAAAATGTGCTCTACACTGCAGCTGGGGAGAATGGCCCCACCTGGAGCCTCTGGCAGAAAGCACTAGGGGAGACTTGAGGTTGGCCCCTGGGATTTTGGAGCCGGGGGAATAGGGGACAT